>DWDT01003893.1:0-11813 GCA_018245595.1 Microceris scylla | reverse complement strand
AAAACGTACGTGAGTTAAGCCGGTACATTTATAATCATGTGTATAAACACTCACGAAACATTTAACTTATAAGATCATGTTGCTCCTAAACAAGCAATACATCTTCAATGAACCATCTTTTCATAAAGCTTAGATGAGCAATTATCTCACAAGCCATGTGTGTCGTCGTATCACCAGTCAGAAATATGACAAGTTGTATCGCCAGTAACTTAGTTCACAAGACCTTTGACTCGCTTTGATAAAGCAGCGAACTTGGCAATCTCATTAATGAACTAAGCCGTGCATTGTGGACTGGTGCAGGAGCAACTTCTGATGAGCTTACTGCTGTTATCTCGAGACGGCACGTCGCCACTGGGAGTGTCTTAGCACTGACTCGAAAGTTTTAGGAGAAAATGACGAAATCAAGTTGCATTTCAGGCAAGAATTTTAACCTTTTTGAAACGAAGTTGCTCAAAATAGCTTGTGGTACGGGTTGAGTAGCAGAAATCATCATATAAGGAAAGAGCGTTACGCGAGGGCATTTGCAGCGAAGGGAAGTCTCCTTATCCCTATGCACATATAGACACACATATATGTATAGACAAAAGGTCCATATGGCTTTCTTTCTGCCTCTCTCTTTTTTTATTCA
The DNA here is from genome assembly GCA_018245595.1 of Microceris scylla. Classification (NCBI taxonomy): domain Eukaryota; kingdom Metazoa; phylum Arthropoda; class Insecta; order Lepidoptera; family Hesperiidae; genus Microceris; species Microceris scylla. The sequence continues at coordinate 11,185 of DWDT01003893.1, read as the reverse complement.
TCTTTTTCTCTTTTTTTATCCAGCACACCTGTGACTGGAAAAATATACATAAATAGTAGTAGATAACATTTTACACGTGCAACTGTAGTGAAGTAATATAATTTCCAAATATAAGCTACAATTTTTATAATAAGCTTAAACACATTAAATACATATTAACCATGTTTACATAATGTGGGTAGCGCATAATTTAAGTAATATTATATTGGTGCATTTTAATTATTCATAAGTTTATCAAAATATATATTTTAAGCATTGTAATGATAAGAAGTTATTAACTGTTTTCTGTCATCTACTTTTTTCACTACAAAATCAGTCTTCGGAATTATTGCTTTTACATTTCTAGATTTCTACCATTTAATAGTAGTAATCCATTTGTACCCTGAACCTGGATTTTATATAGAATTTTATTTATTTAAACAAAAATAAATTAATGAAATTGTGGTCTTTCGAATTTTTTATTTTTACTGTTGTTGGAAGGATCCGATGTTTCTAATCCTCTAATGGACACTGCTTTGTGGCCAGTGGAGTTTCAGCTTATCTACTAACTTTTCGCCGCTTACCGCGTGGTTATCGGAGGACTGCAGCTTAGAGTCTTTGAGACAGAAGCTGATTTAAAACTTTAATTTAAATACTTCTTTTATTTTGGCTTTTTTATCAGTAATAGTTGCAGACCAATAACTGGAATGCACTAGATGATTTGAATGATAAGCATGTTGAATGGGACAGCAATTGGTTTCCCTAACATATTTTATTCAGAAAGTGCCGAAGTAGGGCGAGTTTGTTTTATGTTTGCAGATATTATTCTAGACATTTCTATTCTTCTATTTGCAGATATTATTCTAAAAATTTTCGATTAAGCGTGTATAATCAACGGTAGTAACCATAGCCTTATGAATAATAACTAAATTGTAAAAGGTACCTTCAATTTAACTAATTAGATTGACTGTTTTCTCAGTTATTCTAAAAAATTATAAATATAACAACTGATTATAATTAAAATGAATAAACAAAACTTCAAAGAAGTAAACTTACGGACACATTGTAAATCAACATCAGTAAAGTTTTTTGTAACAATAATACTATGTTCCTAGTATAAAAACGAAACAAAACGGTTCCGATAAGTCATTTCGTAAAACAAATTTAAAGTGACAAGGCTGTGTTTGGGAAACGATGCATACACACGAACCTACTCATATATCCGTCTAATCTAAATAAAGCGCCTTACACACTTGCTTTAACTATGCTTTAGTGTTACTTAAGCTTTCATTTATATAGACGGCTTTAAAAATATGTTAGTGTATAACATAATTTTGAAAGAAATGCATTTTTCAAGTAATGACGGTAATATTCTTCGTGTTTTTGTATTTCGACCAATTTTTTTTCATATTTCTATAACTACATATATGAATTACATTATAAAGATCTGCCGTAATACGCGCATCGCCCGAAAATAGCTCGATAGATTTCGATATTCTTTTTAATCTCACTTTAATCACTCGGCCCTTATCTTAAAAAAATAATTATTACAATATTCTTCTCTTCGTCATCATCATCATCATCAGCCTATTCCGGTCTACTGATGGACATAGGCCACTCCAATGTCACACCACTGAGCTCGATCTTCAGCTCTTCGCATCCATCCATCTTCTCTCAATGTGGTGTTATTAAAATTTTAAAAAAGCATTATTGATTTTTAAAATTCGATAGATAACATTAGAGTACAGTAGTATGATGGTGATGATAATGGTCATAAACAAAGCAGACGAAGTCATAGGTAGTAGCTAATAATAAATGAATAATTAAAAAAACGTTTTTTGTTCTATTATGTTTCCATTGTATTTTTGTTTCGAGATTTTGTATGACCCAAAAACGTAGACTCAGTTCAGTCGGAATCACAATTGTGTTATGTCGGTATAAACAAATTCTATTTAAAAGTTTAGAAAGCCGGATTCTGCTTTCAGCGGCCTATGTGTAAAACAAACAGAACTGAAAAAAAAGAAAAAGCTAAAAATTGGATGAAACGCAAATCCAGAACCCGCGCCATTGGTGAAAAAGTTTGAACCAAATCTCAAAATGTTCGCAGTTTTTACATGAATTTTATACTACAGGATTTGGAATAGCTGGATAAAATACTTAGGTATTTTGTAACGACCTCTGCAAGTGTATTTCAAATTATAACTTATAGTTCTTACTTAGTTTTGTACGTGGCGCTCAATCATAGTAGATAGAATCAATTTTGAACAAGGTTTTGTCGACCAATGCCGATTACAGTAACCTGTGACGTACACTATAGTCATGTGAACACGACATTAAAAATTGCTTTTAGTTTGTTGTTGGAAAGAAAATGTGATGGCAATTGTTACTTTGAAGCAGTAGTTTTATTTTTTACATTGAAGTAGAATTTATTTTTATTCCTTATTCCATCATCAATTGGGTTCAGAGCGCTAAAAGGATGTATGGGACATCGAAGAGATATCTGGCAGTGGGTCAGAGGGTTTTCTGCGGTTTTATGGATTTGTAAAGGGCAATTGACAGGGGTCCCTGGAAGGAACTTAGGACATATTTCTAAAATATGGAATAACCGGTGGCCGTCTACGTGCTGTGTACTATGTAGTTAGTAAATGTAAAAAAATAGGTATGCAAAAAAAGAACAATATCAAAATGGATCTAGTCGAAATGAGGCCATAACACCGCGTGTGCGGCGTGAAGTTCACTTGGTAATTTAAGAAATACGCTGTGTGTGAACATGTACATATATAACAAGCTTTCAAAATGTGTTGCCGGAAACGAAACGAAATGAAAAATGAAAAATAAGTAACACTATAAATTATAATATAATTATCCTCACGTGGTATTGTTAATAACAATATTAGCTGAATTTATAGTACGTAAAGTAAAACATGAAGTGAGCTATATCTACAGCAATTCTCACTAAAGTACCTTGGGAACTGAATTGGAAACGAATGGCGTAACTGGGGAAGTGGCACGACCTTCTCCGCGAAAATAGTTCGGGATAGTGTTAGCATTTATCGCTCTGAGCTTTTGTATCTACCCGTATTAAAATGTTATTGTATAAGGTGATTTAGCAAGCTACAGATGAAATTACAGGTTTTATAGATAAACTGCAAATAAAAAAGACATTGGAGTATATGTAAGCGTATTATGTATATTCAGATCACGTCAATGATAATCGAAAGCACAGCAGTCGGTATCTGACGTCGTTTGACATTAGAAAAATAGGAACGTTTGGGTATGGGAAAACCGAAAGGCATTGCGTGAAACATGGGGCCTTGACCCTTTTAAGGTACCCAATAAAACCAAATTTAACAGAAACCTACCTACACGTGTCTATATGTATAAACATTAGGACGGGTTCAATCTGTGTCGAAAAGAAAATTAGAAATAGAAAAGTTAAATTTCATTTTGAAGCGCTATAATCGAACATATGGAAATATTACATATAATGTGAATAAAAATACTTGCAATAGAGTTATGGACATATACAGGTAATTATATAAACAAAATATTTGAAATAAAGATATGAACACATACGGTTAATTTTAAATAGAAGTGAATAGTTTCTAATAGAAGGGACGTACAATAATTAGGTGTGTGAACAACATTAACTTGAAACGTTCACGACAATAGTTGGAAACTTGCAACATCTGCGAATGGGAATTCGTGAGCACGCCTTTGTAAAGCTCTGAGGCCACGAATCGAGCGATCCATAGAATCACAAACATTATTTCTTTAGTGGATTCGTAGAAATTACTTACGTGAATAAATTCAGTAAACATCAGAACTTATTAAAGTCATTTTTTGATATTATTTGTAATTTTTTTTTACTTAGAACCTATCTATGTACATCTGTAACTTACTATTTCTTATTATTTATCCCCTACGACCCTCGTATAAAAGTGTAGTACGATATTATATACTTCCAAAATACAGATGTAGACAATTCGCTTATTTTACGGCCTCGCCAGTGTTGCAACTTATTATCTTAAAACGTGATTGAAAGCGTCTGTGATACACAACTATTTTGATATTGGTGAAGCTCACTATCTAGTGTAATACCTATAGATATTTAGCTTAGTTTCAATACATAATACCTAACAGTCATACATCATCAGACTGTCTAAATCCACTGCTAGACATAGCCCTGATGGAGATTTTGCCCATAATCCCCATGCTGGACATGCAGATTAGGGATCGCAAAGCAGAACTTTTCGCCGCACCGACGCGGCTGTCCGTAGGAGGCCAGGACATTAAGCTTCATGACTAGTAATACAATAAGTGGCTCGTGGACCTTGGACGGGAGACCGCAAGGGGCACAATTTTATGAGCGCTTTGTACTTAAGGGGTCACATTAAACTGTTGGTGCGCGCCGTTATCGGCACCGAACAACCATTAAGTTACAGTGGCCGGAAATCTGTTACTAGTGTATTCAACTTTCTACAGAAGGGTTGCCACTGACATACTAATCTCTAACAATCTGCACTGGAACAATGAGATGGTGAATCTGTTGCAGCAACACTGTTGCGATACAGTAATTCAACTGACAAAGTTACTAGAAACATTGAATTTATACAGGTCGAGATATTGTTAGGACTGTAACAAAGATGACATAATTCCAATATCAAATAAAATCAAACCATTTATTGCATCATGCGTAACAATTCAGGAAAAGACACACATGAGCCCAAGCAAATTACAAATGTGTATATAAAAATAAAAGCAATAAAAAAAAAAACAAAAAAAAATACAAAATATTTACACTTATAATTTCGAGTTATTAATTGTTTAAAAATTCACTTAGACAGTAAAAACATTTTGAAATCAAAAAAAATTTTAATTACATAGATGGATACGTTTAAAAGAGAGAAGAAATACTAATAAATAGGACGCGGTGAGGACAGTTACGAAAATTGTTCATAAATTAAAATCAATTTTCCATAACTGGTCAATGGTGAGTGTGTGTCGAGCAGCTCGTTGAATAAAAATGCGAAGGACGCGCGAATGACATAATTGGCGAACTCCATACACTCTCCAAAATATTTATGGGAAAAACACGAGGATGCGCGAAACATTTTTCAGGGGTTTCATGACCGTGTTGAAAAAGAAATATAGTGTTAGTTTATCAGAAACGTATTCGATATTGGACATTTAATACCTTGATTGTTTAAATTTGTTATGGAGTAGGTTTGACCTGATAACATTCATTAAATGATTTTTATATGATGCTTCAAACATACATTTCAATGTTTTGATTTACGTCTTATTTGTACTTGACGGCGATAGAACAGCAATAAAAATACAAATATACTTATACATGTTAATTGTAGGGAGGTTTAGTTCAGGTGAAAGAATTGTATCTCCATTATGTAGTAATTACCATGCATTAATTTCACTTTGAATTATCAAATACGCATTCATATCAAAACTAAAGCAAAACACCGGATTAGGCACATTAGATGAAATATAAGACAGTTAAATTTAAATGTTCTACAATCAAGAAGGAATATTGAAACAAGAAATGCATCTAACACTTTAAATAAGTGCTCACTGAATTTGTTATACCAAGATTTAGAGAATTCATACAACGGTATTTGTCTTACTTGGTCATGATTCCTTCTAGATTGGGTACGTTTGGTCGGAACATATTAGAAAACGAGGGAAATTATTAAGCCGACATTGACAGCAGCCGGCGAGTGCTGTGGAAAATTTAATGTTCCGGTTGAAAAAATTTAAAGAGTAAGGCGACTTTTAATATTTTTGATTATCACATTTACGACGGCAATAATTTTATTGCTTTAAATCGTTTGAGTGACGTACCTAAGCTTAAAAACTGAGGAAATATTAATTTTAATGTGGCAACAATTTTTGTACACAGTTTACTCTTTCATGTACCTTCATACTTATTATATTGGATGTGCATTACGATTATATTTGGGTGATAGTTAGACATAACCAAATATATCGCCCTCCGGCCTGGTGCGATGACGATCTGCGAAAGGCTGTAGCCAGATCCTGGATGCAGAAAACCGAGAACAGAGCGCGATGGCGCTCATTAGGTGAGAACTATGAAAATCCAGCAGTTTAATGAGATAGGCTGATAATGATTATGATTCTCGTTCTCATAACAGTGTAGTCAATTAAACATTCCCACTCATTAAATTACAAATAATTTTTTTATCAAATACTTCAATATTTTATCATTCACAATTTTTAAGGTTAAGTATTCACCTGATTTATTGTCTAAATAACACCATTGCTGTTGATAAATTTATTTATTAAAATACATGAGACAATATTGGAATAACGTGTAATAAATCAATGTGGTATGCCAGCCAGCGACTTAACCCACATACCATTACGAATACTTTAAAGATAATAAGTATTCAGTTAAACATGCCGTGTCAGAATTGCTTTATCAATTACCCATATTATAACAAATATGGGACAAAAAATGTGCAGTATATATTAAGCAGTTAAAGTTTAATGTTTTAAAATTTTGCGGCCCGGTTTAGGGGTTCCTGAGTTACAATTGCCTTAAACCCTTTTCATTCTGAGAAGAAACCCGTGCCGAGCATTTGAATGATTAAAGGTTAATGATGATAATCATTATGTAACAATCACGCAATTACAATCGAACTACGTCCTAAATGAGACTAACAAAAACGATATTACAAGGTTAAGAGTTATATGTTAGGTGTAAACATATTACGTGTGCATGTGTGTGATTGTATGGCCGTTATAAGCTCGGACACTTCTGAGGTAATAACTTTTAATCGCATTTCAAATTAAACAGTGACAGAAAAGGTAATATATAATTAGCAATGTATATAAATAGTGTTGCCAAGAGAATACAGGACATGTATGATATTTACTGTTAGTATTTTACTGTTAGTTTCGTTTTTTTTTATTTCCGACATTTTAATCAAAAAAGTTATTAGAGTGGTTTTGTGAGGTCCATTCCTTTGTTTGACTATTCGTGCTCGAAAAACTTGTGTGGGTGTTAACTGGGACGGACTATTTTTGTACAGGCGAACGAAAAACTATGATTTTTTGTAGACGGACGCTTTAATAGTAAAACTGTTTTTAGGCGAAATTAAAAAGTTTGAAATGCTATAGGCAACACACAAATAATAAAACAGAGAAATTAGAAACCCGATACAGTAGAAGTGTCTGGAAACAATTGCGATTACTTTCTGTCTACTATTTTTAAAACTAATTATCTTTAAGGCCTACGTATCTATGTCAAGCAGTGGACTGAGATAGGCTGATGATGATGATGATTTTTAAAACGCCATCCGAACAAAATGATAGGACATTTGGGGACGACGATGATTTAATAACAGTGGTAGAACAACGCGACACTTAATTTAATCAACACTTAGTAACTGTATCATGTACTACACATAATCTACTCAGTAAACATTCTAAAGTACAATTCTAAAGTTACAATTCTATTCTAAAGTACAAACACTGCTGCACATATAGCAGCATATCCATTACTTGCCTTGTTGTATCTTTCAAGATAAAATATCTCTATCAAATCCATTTGCCCTTTCATTGTAACTTAGCACTGTTATTTTCCGGAAACAACAGGTATTTATGGTTTTATAAGTGGAAATATCAATGCACATACATATAAGGGACATGTCTTACAAGATGGGTTTTGCGGTTTCTATACACAAAACTATCCAGATATAAAATAATAATCCTCTAAAGTAGTTCAAAAGTGGACAGTTTCTACTTACAAATAACCTTGATTTTATAGTATTGCTTCTTTTTTTATTTGTTCCATTCCTAATTATGTAATGTACAGAAAATAATAAGTTTTAATATTATATGGAACACTTCAGGTTGGATATACCCTTCAACCTTTCAGACAACACGCAAATGTCAAGTATCCGAAAATTAATTGAGAAATGAACAATTCAGTGTCTCGTGCATTTTACGAAGCTTTTTCGGAGGTCGAAGTGCTTATTATTACATTCATGAATCGATAACCTTAAAATAGCTATTTCGGTGTATTAAACACACGGTTTTTATTTGAATGCTATTAAATTTACAAAGATTTCGAATTCAATACCATCTAGATTTAAATGACACCTACAAATGAGCGTAATTTAATTTAAAGATGTATGTATGTACAAACAATATAAATATGTATATATATTGTTATTACAATTCCTTTTAAAATATTCAATACTAGCTGTGCCCGCGACTTCGTACCACCTAACCACGCGGGGCCGCATCGCTTTCAACTGACGCGCTTCCAACCTAAGCTGAACCCTATTTAATATGATGATTGATCATATAGATCTGAGCTCTAATTTTCTTGGTACATATTACGTGATGATTGACATAAATTGTCATAACGTCTTTATTCGTTAACGGATTTAAATGAAAAAAACACTAAATGTTAAGTGAAGCCCATCACAATATAATCCTTAAAACTGCATTCAAACCGGATAAGCCGTTTCTGAGATTAGCGCGCACAAACAACGATCCGTTTCAGTTTTATTATATATATGTATAGATATAGATGGTTTTCAACGTTCTTCTACGTAGACCATTAAGAATTAATCCAACCTCAAAGTATATTTCAAGTTGCGCGTGTATATCTGTATGTATGTGAGAGACAGGTAGGTAAGGTAATATAATATATGTCGCAGTGATGCTATTATAAGCAGTAACAATGCGGGATGGCGGCATTATGGAATACGCCGTAGTCGATAAACCCTTTTAAATGAAAGCATTGAGTATTCAACTGCCTGCGCCCAACGTAATATTTGACGACCGTTTTCCCTATGCTTATCGGTTGAATGGTATATATCAAGATGAAATTGTGTTGAATGTATCTAATAGTCTTATTAATGAAGTGGTTATAATCGAAGACAATTAAAACTTTAAAAAGTAATTAACTAACAAATTTTATTTCACTACATTTTTGTGAACATGAGTTATAATTCTATTCTTTATAAAGATTTTAGAATCGTAAAATATACTCCGATAACTATTACCAGGATATTCGTCTTGGTGCAATTCTTCTTACGACAGATTTATTACGCTTAAGCTCTTAAACTTGTTTACAAATGGAACGCTTCCAAGTAAAACTTGAAAAACAATCTTTATTCTAACCATATAATGTTTTTGATGTCGTGGAATCTTCAGACTGTTGTATACATAGGAAAATGATGTTGCGTGTGATAATATCAATGTAGTAATAGTGTAAATGACATTTCTTTTTCATTTTTCCTCAAAACAATACGTTGCCACGTGTTGTTAGTTATGCTTTAAATTGACATTATTCGAGAATATTCCAATATTCGATATACAAAATATATTTTAAACCAAAAATGTTATCGATCGTCGATTGCTGATTCCCAGATACCTATACATATGTACATACATGATAAATATTTTTTTCTCTCAAATAGCATGTTCTTTAAAATCTACGCTTCTACATTTAATGTTATTAGAATTTTATTACAAAATTTGTTACAAAAGACTTTTGTAACAAAATTTTTCTACATATTTTTGAATAATACTCATCCATTCTCTTCCGCCGTAGTAAACAAACTTTCCCGAAGTAACGTCTTCCTGAAAATGTTCCGTAGCGTAGCACCAAATTTTTCTCAAGCTTTCAACACGATATAATCGTGCAATCCAATAGAAATATTGCGGGAGCGGCTGGGCCTTCGAAATGACGTTGTTGTGCTGTCTGTAACAACAGCGTCGACTTGTCGTCACATGAATATTTAGGTAGCTTCGGAAATAAAACTCTATCAAAAATATTTATGACTAGAGCTAGTGGCGGCTCACAATTTTTTTTAATGTTCATATAAAATTTTAACCGAATATCGACAGGAATTCACTGAATGTAATTTTGACACCCTACTTATCATTTAGCTCAATATATAATACTTCTTATATTAGTTTTTAAGTGACTATATTTGAGAACGCACTCTTTTTCTTGTTACTGTTGTGTTATAGGTTGATTAATGTTCTCAACACATTAAAATATTTATTTCTTCATATGTTTATTTTATATATTTTATGATGGGAAAAACATCCTCCCGTTATTTTATATTTATGCTGTTAGCCCAACGGCTAATAAAATACTTATTAGCCGTACCAAAATGTTAATAAAGTCACATAGAGACATTTCACGAAGTATGCACTTAGAATACCTGTACTTAAATATATAGTTCCAATAATAATTAAATAAAATACATACACAAACTGTTGACAGGTTCGATATTATGTAGCTATCTGTTCCAATCTGCAGATTAAGTATTATGTCGAATTAATTTCGACTGTTCAATTACCTGGCTTTGTACGCCGTTGTGCGCCATCAAAGGGGAAGTTTATAAGCCCTTAACAATCCAACAGTTTCTGATATACATCAGACGCACAGTAATTTGGCACATATTATATACGTATGTAGGTATGTAAGCACTTGCACAGAAACTTTCAAAGATTCCGAAAGAAAAATGTATGTGTATATTAGAGATAACAAATTGTGGTCTTTTACAGCTGTCGCTGAAGCAACCTCCACTGAACTGAATGGACTGAGTGGAATATCTATAGAAGATAAAAGTAATAGTAGGTACTGCACTTCTAATTTTTTATAACTCAAATTAATATATTATATTATTCGCAATATATAAGTGATTTCGTTATTACTGCAGTATATTGCAAGCCCAATATTTAGTTTTTTATATACATAATTAGAACATTTAACAAAATTTGTGTAAGTGTTAGGTGTTGTTTAAACGAGACTTTCCTTAAATGGTATTGAATAATAGCAAACTCCGGAAACCGTGACTAGCAGTAACATTTTGAAAGTTTAATTAAAAATGAATAAACTTTATGTTCGCGCCTGCAATTGCCAAAGTTTTAGGCACAGGAGTGTACTACACTCCTGTGCCTACAAGCTGCCAAGTACACTTATGTTTTCCTTCCTGGTTAATTTCATTAAAAAGATAATTTCATTAAAAAGATAATTTCATCAAAAAGATAATTTCATTAAAAAAGATAATTTCATCAAAAAGATAATTTCATTAAAAAAGATAATTTCATTAAAAAGATCGAACGTAACTTCACGCCTGTAATCCCCGAAGAGGTAGGCAGAGGAATGCAGAACACTCCCACGTTTCACCAGTTACGT
>DWDT01003892.1:0-11814 GCA_018245595.1 Microceris scylla | reverse complement strand
AAAAAAAAAAAAAAAAAAAAAAAAAAAAAAAAAAAAAAAAAAAAAAAAAAAAAAAAAAAAAAAAAAAAAAAAAAGTTATCGGTGTATTTATTATGATTGTTTTGTTCCTTTCTCTCATAAGTATATGTTAAAGGGGAATGAAACAAAGTATGCTATAGTTAACAAAAGCCTTGCTGCAAGCCTTTAAATAAGGACCGTTTGAAAGAGATTTGTAAATTTAGTAGAGAAAGAATAACGGTATAGTTAGTTATTGGATCAAAAATATTTTTTTCATTTAACAATATATTTCGTGTGTCAAGGTTTATTTTTGTATCACTGGTGAATAATTGAGTGAAATTATTCAATGTTTATAGTGATTTTATCTTGACATTGAAATTATTGCTAATAATATGAATATATTTTGTCCGTGGCGCACAATTATAATATACATATTTATATAACATTTAAAAACTCTAAAACTTTAGGTATAATCGACTAGTTAATAGACAAGTGAGACCGGGACAAATTTAGTTTTTATAATGTAGAATACATAATTAAAATTTTAGGCTGTGTGATACATTTATAGACACAAGTCATCAATACATTGCGTGGATGATATATTACCGGTTAAAAGTAAGGCGTAATGTCACACAACTAATGTAACACCGTGAGTAATGGTCAGCGCTGCGGGGATTCGATGGATTAAATAACAGATAATAGTAAGAAAGGGAGACATGTGACCAACAGTATGTTTGGGAGATAAAAATATTGTGATGGATGATATCCATATATGTACATATATTTGAGGATGTATAGAGCATTTAAAATATGAAAATGAGGCCATTTCAGGTCACATCCATTTGCATGAATAAATGTAGTTTTTAGATTTATAATTATAATATTATCACGCCCAATCGCTTGATGAGCACGTAAACAGTACCGAATGCCAAATATCCTTACAGCTAGATTTTAACGATGTTGACAAAAGGCAATAGAGCCTTAATTTTGCAATATAATATTATCCTATACATAATAATATTGTAGTTTGCTGGCTACCGAAGTACGTGATAGGATGGCGAGTCGGACTTACGCTCAAGGATTTAATCTTTAGATAGGTACTTCGGTCGCGGAAGTGAACTGAACGGCTTACTAATAATGATTAATTATTTATTGTTTGTAGAGCAAATGAACATGTAAAGATCAATAGTAATTGGTTATATAAAAGGTTCGACAATGTTTAGGCTTTATGCCGCCACCAGAGATAAGAGATGCTAAAGTTAAAATTTTTATATTGTCACCCGACCTTACATGGACAAAGAGTGTCAAGTATCTCTACACTGCAGACGTGATATGCTTGTCTTACAGTCATCCCTCTATTTCTTCATGTAGGCTGGTTACAGACATTTCTTACTGTTGAGTCATGAGGGCATTGGAGCATTTCTTGTGATTTCTATGCGTATAAAAAAATCAAAATGCACGTATTTCTTCATATAACACAGTTTTAAAATAAGATATCCTAATACTTAGCCGCAATTAGCATAAGTGAAATAAATTTGCACAGTACATAGATATAAATAATTCATCGAAAAGCAAAAGTTAGGAAACGCGACTGCATTTTTAAGTCGTACGTCGGGAAGATGACTCATGTGAATCAATGTGAACGGATTAGACGAAATATTCCATTATGCAACTATAAGTGAGTGCTCCGACCTCATATTAGATTTATTTCGTAATGGTATGCGGTTTGATTTTAAAATCAGCACTGCATACATATTTATGATTTGTATGCAACTAATTATTCTCACTGTTGGGTACTGGACGTTAAATGCAATTGAGGTGACCTAATGAAATATGTGAAGTAGTGTCTAACTTATGTGTTGGAAATGTTTATCTGATATATTGTTACCTACATTGATACTGTTTTATGTTTCCATCTTCTGAAAATATTAGCAAACTTGTCTCTAAGCAAATATCGATCCAAAAAATTCTATAGGTACTTTTGTTATATTTGGCAGAGAGCAGGTCGCTTCATAAATACGGCAGGCATGTATCTGGCCTGTGGTCAAGGTTTTTTAAAAAAACTCCCTATTCAACACGTGGTCCAAGCTAAGATTCGAATATCACCTAAGTACCTTTAGACTTGTCCCGTAAACTATCATCATCTTGATGTATAAAAAAAAATTTTTGACGTTGTTTTATTGGAAACTGAAAGCCTGAAAAAACTGAAAGAAATCAGAAGAATTCAAAATGGATAATGAAAATCTAATTTTTCATTGTAACTTACGTTGTTTCGCTTTACAAGTAATTTGCTTATAAATATATCAGCGTAGAAAGAACAACGATGTAAATTTTTAAATATGTATATCATAACAAAATATGAACATTGTTTTAAAATTTTAATAAACCTCACAATTATTCATACTGCGAACCGAAGCGGATAGTACTCAATTGCATAACCCTGTTTTGTGGTCTTTAGTTCCGCCAGATTCCAATTTGCTACCGAACCGTACGATGAATTCGTAAAATTGTTTTCACCGTCAGGACTGTCGCCAACCATCGCCATTGTCTTTTAAACGTCTCCGTTCCGATTTTACACTTTCAAAGTGTTTTAATAACCGTTTAGTATATATAGTGGAAACGTTTTGAATGCGATGCGATGGTTTAAGTAATAGCTGTACTGTTCGTTGCGTAATTTTCTGCTTTTGTTTTTAATTGGTATCACGACTGCAAAATATAGCCATTGTTACAATTCATCCCTGTTTGTATTTTTTTTAATTAGTACAGGAAATTTTCACAACTGCTAGTGTCATGTGTGTAATGATAACGTCATAATGTTGGCATTATAAAAATTCTCTTAAACGCAGGTTTTATAATTTCCTGTGTTCATTATTCAAAGTAAATCAACAAAAAATATCTGTGAAGGTTTAAGCTATTTTGCATAACATTAATATATTGTTCCGGCGCTCGATTTAAATTTGGTATGCTTTGAGCAGGTTTTCCACAAACACACAGACCGTCGTTTACTTGTTATTAGTATTACTTTATCACATCCCGTTCATATTTCCTATTTATGTCTGTACAAGGATAATTAAATACATAAGGAAATATCTGTAAATAAATTACGCAAAGGCGAACGTAAAAGTATTCGGCTTCAGTCCGACACAGATTTATACTTGATTGATTTCTCAATGGGTGTATATATGTAGTGTGGCGTGCGTAAGAGTTTCGATTTAGTCACGAGTTAGAATGGAGATGTTATCTCCGTAACGTGTCAGCATCCAGAGCTCTGGTGTGAAATAGAGCTATAATTATTAACATGCCATTTATTTACAGTGCATCTGGTATTTTCAGCCTTATTTTTCCTCATTAGGGGAAGGAAGAGAGTGTTGAGTACCATATGTATCCTTAAAGACGTGATGTGATTTTATATAAATGTACGTTTATTAAAATTGGAGTATTCCAGAGCATATCACGTTATAAAATTATATAATTTGGTGCACTAATTAACTTAATTTAGTGGAAAACCCCAAATGCCTTTTAGTTAAGGACAGAAGTTTGTTGGTCGGGTATTATTGCTGTAGTTCTTATTAAAGACCGTAGCTAACGTTGTAAGTCAGCCGTTTGACTTTTGATAACAGATCTCATGAATAATGTCCATTTAATTTAAGGTTCGATATTTGTTTTGTCTTGAATAACACTAACATTTATTAAACAGTTGCGTTTTATTAATAAGTTGCTTACGAATTATGTGACTAAAATCAAGTAGAAGTCCCTCACCGAGTTTTTGACTCGCAACTGTAGTAAATTTGTTTATAACTGTTATCTCCGTGACATCGACTTATCTGTATTACCATAACAGCTGAACTGATTCGGTAGGTCACGTAAACTGACCTGTTGTTATGTCATCGAAAGGTCAAGCAGACTTTCGGTTGAATTCCTGACCCGTTTCTTTAAAATGTTAAGTAAAGTTTGTGTTTTCACAACAAGGCTATTATGCATGTAATTAATTGTATGTGTGTTATTTATTATATGTGCAAGTGAAATATGATAAGAGTCTAATAATAGTTATACTGGGAACGGAGAAATGGATTAATTAATGTATTTATTTATTACATAATAAAATATAAGTAAAACCCAAATATTGCGTAAAAAGACCCATTTAGAAATCTAAAAATTTCTGATATCATTAGTCTGCTATTTAAGGCTCTTAATACGTTGTAGCTTCGTAATAAGTTTCATAAAAAGCTCGTTTCGAGTCCAACTATGATAATTGTTTTACACTTAAAATGTCCGTAGTCGATATTTTTATTATCTGTTATAGCGGCTTTCTTGTATGTTATATGGACATCGAAGTCATTTTGTAAATGTCACCATGTTGCTCTTTGTTTATTGGCACTCAGAGGCTTTTAGGGAATATACGGTCTTGAACTTTTCGATTGATACCAAGACATGTTTGTGAATTAAATGCATGCGGAGTAACTGATTATTATATAATACTTTCGCAATAAAAAAATTATACAGGATTCATTTTTTTTATTTTACATTACATTACGAACACTTAAGTTTACAGTACATTAATTAATGTAGTTGTAAACATATTTCATTTAAGCACATAAATGTGTTTATAGAGTAATTTTTCAAAAATCAATATAATAAATTAGATACTACTTTCAAGGGATTAAATATTAGTTGAAGTTAGTACCTACAAAAGGAGTATCATAGGTAATTTTTATACATTTACCCCAGTTTATCAAAGGTGTGCCGATTACTCTACACCAAACTGGACAGTTCTATGTTATACAAGGTCGAATTCTTAATTTATCTCAGAATTGAGTTTGGGTTTGCGGATTAGAACTGTTCGTACAACATTCAATTATTTAGGATATTTAAGTGTTTACGTTCCTTAATTTTAAGTTAGTTAATTAGGACAGTTGTTGTAATCATTATTGTTATTATACCATTATCGTTATTTGAAAAGAGCTACACAGTGCTATAAATAATTAGGTTATGTAAAAAAGCATCGTGCTATATTTCGTATATTCACATACGCGTATCTACATACTTTGAAGCTCGTGCAGTGGACCCTGGTAAACGGTATTAACAAATACATACATTCAAAGAACATTTACAGGTACATTGCAGTATAGGTTTATATAGTAAAGTTATTGTATAAAACCGCTGACAGCTCGGAAGCTGAAGAAGGTTAAGAGGAAATAATTTGATAGTGTTATATTTTTCTTTGTCTATTTAACTCGTGACTCAAACCGGAATGCAAGTTAGTTGGTTGTAATTTACGATGACAGAATTAATAGCGGCAGTCGAGCATTCTGTTTCGAGAGTCGAGAACCCTGAACATATGTAGAGTCAAAGTCATTTGGGAGTAAAATATATACACTATACTTACTTATAGTTTTGTTAGCGCCACATGAAATTAAGTCAATTTTCTAACTCTTTACTCGTGAAATTGCATCGAAATATCTGTTATAGATGTTACTCTTCGTTCGCATTACTGAGCTTGGTTATGAAATTTTAATATTTCGATTATCTGATTTGGTCAGCAATGCGAGTGCCCAATGGTCAGGCCTCTAAGAAACTGTATTAATGATTCATTCGCAACGTAAATTCGTTATGTAAGCTTCTGTCACGCTATCGACTGCGTAGCGATTGCGGATCAAGTTATAAGTTTATATGTACAATTCATAGAGCTCTTACAGTTTGTACGATAAGAATAGATCTTATACTTTGTACAATTCGTAGAACTCCGCGTGTACAATTTGTACAATTGAAGTAGATCTTATAACAATAACAGCTATTTTAATCATGATATCTCTATTTAATGAGCTTGTTTGTTTTATAATTTGGATACCTTTCAGTCATTCTTACACTATAATAATGCTTATGGCAAACAGAATATTATTTTTTTATGTAGTAATTGTACTTTATTGATATTTATACTTTACTACAATTTAGAAAATTTGTTGCATGGCATAATATTCTCTAAGACTTTTTATTTTATTTATTGTAAAATTTGAAATCAATTGCTACAATAATTTCAATATTATAAAATAAGAGAGTTATTTATTCCGCTTAAACTTTTAACTTGCACCACAGACAGCCACTAGCATTATCAGACTTGCCCAACCCCGCTCGCTCGCATATGGAACAAGTAATTGACCAAATTAAAACAAATCCTGCCTTCTCTTTTGAAATCGATTCATGACTGTCATAAACTAACAGTGTTTTTCGTACCGTATCGCTCTATGCAGAGTTGGAGAAATTATTAATAATATAAGGCTGCACTGCCTGGAAGTAATAGGGAAAATCTTCAATTGGATTTCAAACTCTTCAATTGAAATATATTATACGTTGTGATTGGAGCTTAAGAAGGTGTTTATAGGAACTTTACATTGGCTTCGAGTAGGCTTCCCGAACTTGGTATCATGTAGTTTGTATTGACTAGACTCACTGCTACCCACCGTTTTGTTTTCTTTTTTACATTACTAACAAAAACGTGTTCTCAAAATCTTTAATTTATCTATTTTTAAAGTTCACTACTGGACTTCCCCTAATTGGTGCCCCTCACGTGGTCTTGGCATTTTTGAATTGAAATATTTTCTTCAAGTCGTCAGAGCGCCTGGTAAGTGGTGGATTAATGCTCCTTTTAACTAAATCTGGCAACCACTCCGTGACTTTCCTTTCCCATAGGCTGTCAATCCTTCGATCGATGTAGCTCATCCAATAGCACTTTAATTTGATAAATTAAATGAAATAAGCAATCTCAAACAAAAAAACTTTCAATTACTAATTTTCTTTATTTTCTTATCTCATTTTATTCTAAATTACATATGTAGTAATATGGTTCGCTTATAAAGAGTTCGAGTTGTATATAGTATAACAGTATATATGTAGATTCTGGGTCTGAAATCCATAATTATGGCAACACTCACTAAACGTAAACTGTCTCAGATAGTAGTTAAAACGGTTTTCACAGGATATTGAAAGCCATATCTCGTATACAGAGCGGATTTAGCTTGAATTAGAGAGAGTATATTAATGATATAAAAACGGGTTTGGTAATAGAGCCTTATCTAAATGAAGCCGTAGAATAAAAATTAACTTTAAATATAAAGTGAATCTTGTTAATAAATTTATGTCCATGTTTTAGTTATATATGTTATAATTTGATAAGTGATGGCACTCTTCCCCTGTAGGGGATTTTTATTTTTGTTACATCCTCACGCCAAGTCTCGGACAGGACATGTAAATAACAGCGCGTGGTAAATTTGTATTCTTCCATACCTGTATTCCCTCTTATATCCCTTTTTTAAGACTTTTTAAACGTTGTTCAATAACAGTTAAAAATTAACTACAAATAATAAAAAAATATAAAGCGAGTAAAGGTATAATAAATAATTGAGGAAGTGCAGTAGAAAACAAATTATATGAACAACTGTAGTAAACTTAGGTGCAATAAATAAGTTATAAACAGGAGTTTTAAATATATTTAATGTTACATTTGATATTGGTCTGAAATATTAACTTCAAAATGTAGCTCTTTCCCTACTTAAGATATACACTCATATTGTAGAGTACGACAATACTTGTTAAATTTAAAAATCTAATTTATGTTTATGTAGCGAACGGCAGGCGGAAGGGTATTAGGGCTTATATCATTGGGATTTTCTCGATTACATACGCACATATAAATTTGTGAAACAAACTGCGACCTAAGATCCGCTATACAATGCAATGCGGATCGGTAATTCCATTCATGTTTCCATGTTTGAATGTCCTTTGGACAAATACATGTAACTGGAGGAATAAATTAAGAGACTGTACTAAGTGATTTTTACGCTACAATAAATTATCATAATCATTGTTACATCTCAGCGTTTCATCTTTTAGGATTAGTATTATACATTGTACATAGGATTTTTTTTAATTTGCTCCAATTAGAAGAAAAATACAGGCTGCAATTTATTTATTCACTCATACAGCAAATGATTGACGAAAACTTGTTGGTCCTCATTATTGAGCTTGCTTATGAAACTCTGTCGCAGTGGGAATTAATTTTGCATTTAATATGTCGCAATATTCTTTTTTGACATACATATTTTAACAAGTATGTTGATTATAAGGGATTTGTGTTAATAAAAATTAAAGTTGACGGATTCTCAAACATGGCTCTCCCGGTAGGTATTGTGCCTTTTATTTTGAAACGTATACACAATTTATTATGTAATGGTTTAGAAAGGGAAGCTATAAAATAGTATATTACGCCATAGAGATCGATGCACTTGTGGTTTACGATGCAAAATTCATTCTCGCCTGATGCAATCATAATTTAGATGTCGTTTCGTCTTTACATAGATTATACCTGAATTATATATGTAGGTATCTTTAAACCTTATAAGAATCTGTGAGCAATGTAATTTTTAAAGCTTCTTCAAAATATTTATTGCTTGAATTTAACTCCTGTAAGAATAAGTGATTTTCGGCTTTAAAAAGTTCTCTGTGCATTTATCTTAATAATATTTTATTATCTACCTTTGTTTAAAATCGTTCAAGATTGGGCGCAAAATGGCAAAAGAAAACAATTTTTTCTGATTTGTTAAGATTTTTGTTGTGTTGTATTTACAATATTAAGAATTTTTAAATAAACGTAATTTCCTAACGGCCAATGAACTCCTTTCTAATTATCAGTGACTTTAAATATTGGTTATTATGTATGACATCAAATGATTACGCTAAGTACACTTTAAGAGTAGCTTCAAAACTACCCGAGTTTTATCGACATTAGTGGTCTTATCGTTATTATCAGTATTTATTAGTTTTATCAATAAAATTGTTAATTGAATAATATTTAAAATGATTTCCTAAATATCTAATTATGTGTAAGTATTAAAATTATTATTAACATTGTAAAATTGTAAAGATTTTTATTTGTGTCTTAAATATGTTCTATGTTTCTCAATATAGTACTCGTAATATAATGTCGATGTATGTATACATGTACATATAACTTTTATAAAAAAGCAAAATTGTTAAGTATACATTGATACTGATTACTTAGTCATCGTTAATTTATAACCTTTGTAGGTACTTTCAAACTCATTCAAAATTGTTTTTATAAAATACATATTAGTATTACAAATCGCTATTATGTAGAAAGATTAGTGATTCGAGTTGTGGACATGAACAAAGGCTGTGTGACCAGGGGTGAAAGGCACAAGGACTACTTGAGTGGACCAGCGTGTTGCTGGCTTGGACAACTGTCAAGTGCTCATATATGTACGTGAGTTTTGCGAATTACCTGTTTGAAATCTATTTGGGTCATAAGGTTTGCTTGGGTAGTGATCTAGTTTTTAAATGATAAGGAATATTATTGAATATTATGGTAATATTCAAATTTTACGTTACATACTTGATCCAGAGGTTATTGACTACTGAGTTGAAGATTAAAGCATTTCTCACCCAAGACAAATGTTTGAGCAAAAGAGTTTATTCGACCTGAATTTATTTTTTTTTGTTGTAAAATTATTAATACTTGGTAAAGTTGTAAAATTATTAATACTTGGTTACCATAGCATATGTTAAGTCTAATTTAAGATCAGATAGATAATAATGTTAAAAAAATTATTTCTCAGTTTAACGTGTAATAAGTTTAGAAAATATTTTGAGATGTTTCAAGCGCTACGATATTGGACTTTACAAGATAACAGTTGACAGAGCTTTTCTATAGAGTCGGTAACACGCTCACTACTCTTTTGGGTAGTGTAAATACTCGGGCGTCTACAATTGTAAACACTACAAAAGACGTATATTTATATATATGTATATGTAAATCTCATTTCTATGTTCGTATCTTTAAGTGTTATCTAGATCGCTAACGCTTTATGTAACAATGTATGCGCTGTTCCAATTAAGCCTTCGATTTACGACCAGCTCCGACTGTTGCAACGCCTTGT
Source organism: Microceris scylla (assembly GCA_018245595.1). Lineage (NCBI taxonomy): Eukaryota > Metazoa > Arthropoda > Insecta > Lepidoptera > Hesperiidae > Microceris > Microceris scylla. The sequence goes on along the minus strand of DWDT01003892.1, from coordinate 1,867 downwards.
AATACGTAGAATTGTTTGGTCATTTCTTGCCTTTCTGTCCAACTGCGAATCGCCTACGGAACGCTGATTACCATAAATATACATAATTACTGTCCGTGACTTAATTAATAATAATTGCAATTTGAATAAATTCCATAATTTTTCTTTGCGCAAAATAATGAAATTATTTTTGTTTCGAGAATTTCTTAATTAATAAATTATCGAAATCATATATTTGTTAAATGATTATCATGAAAATATTATTTCTAAATACATTATAATTTTCACATTATTTCAACAGTTTACCTTTTATTTTGTAAGTAAATTATAATTTTGATGGAGCGCTTTACATATTTTATAGCTTTATATATTACGGAATACCTAATTTTTATTCGATGTATTTGCAAACTAGAAGGAAGTTATGGGGTAATTTTAATTGATAGAACTCTCGAACTATGTATTATGGAATATTCAGTAATATTAATATCGCAACTGTTTTTTATTTGCTAAAAAGCAGTAACTTTCGATAGGTATCGGGTAATTCATATTGTACTTTACGTATGGTTATATACTCGTATCTTAGATTCTTTAATGTAAGTTGTAACTACTGCTGCTATATTATTTTCCTGGGCATATTATCCCATACCTTATGGTATTTCAGATCATAATAATCTACGGTGTAAGATTAACGGCTGGTAACACTTTTATTTACTATTTTTTTAAAGTTTACAACCTCTACACAAAACGTTATTAAGTACTTTTATAAAAATAATTGGAAAACACTTTTTATAAGTTTATATAATATATTTTTAAAGTTCAATATTTTTCATATTCCTTGAATACAAGTCCTTCTGTGAGTATACATTGAAATAATGAAACAAAAGCCAAAGAAAAAATTTTAACAGCTGTTCAATAATTCGATTCATGTGACCATTTTACTATTCTACCAACTGTTGCTATTCAAGACAATATTGTTAAAAATATCCTTACATTTGTAGGTATATACATATCTTAATCTCATATCAGCTACACATATGGCTTAAAGGGACTGGCCAAAGTGCAGTTGGTTAAACTTGTGTGTATAAAGAAAATATTCGTAATCGACGTTGGACTTGACGAAGTCTATATATTTAGAAATCAATGTTTTTGTACGTTCACTCGAAATTTAGACTAGTTCTACATACTTATAATAAAATGCAATTCATTGTGAAACTTTATATTCAGAAAAAAATCAGTTACTCAGTACCTTTATTTTAGGTCTCATGTCTGAAGTTCGTTGACTCAAACTTAGTCGACTTGACTTTAACCCTTATTCTTCTAAAAAAGAACTACAACTTATAGATCCACTAATGGCGGTGTCTAGGTCTCATCCAAAATTAATACGAGCCTATTTTAAAGTATGTTATTTCGTAGGCTAATATATGTATATTTAGATTCAATGTTTTTAAGTTATTATGTAATGTGGGGCACAAGTTATTATATGGGGTACCGGATAAAGGTTGTGTTTGGAACCGTTTTTACTTCGACACTTTTTTAGTGCAGGTTATATCATGTCAACAGGTCGTATTGCAGCCACATGTGATTTAAGGTTGGCAAGCGGATTGGGCGTAGCGTGCAGGTGTCATATGTAGTTTAAGTTCTGTAACTTGTCATAGGTCGTGATATGTATGGTTGTACGACTGCAGACAATAAATAACCAGTTGATAACCAACAACATTAGTTCAAAATGTATGCATACTGATCAATTAGTGATTTATTTCCATTGTGTAGGTAAATGTGTGTTGAGAGAAAACCTTCAAGAAAAGAGCGTATACCTTCCTTAAAGGCCGGCAACACACTTGCTGACCCCTGGGTTGCAGGTGTCCATGGGCGACGGCAGTCACTTACC
>DWDT01003891.1:0-11814 GCA_018245595.1 Microceris scylla | reverse complement strand
TTTTGTTTTTCTTTTTAATGTGTGTACATAAATGAAATAAAAAAAAATGTATGTAATTATCGACTTTGTTGCTGTGTACAGCACCTGCAATTAAAGTTGAATTGAATCTTCAAAGCGCCAAACATAATATGACAATGTCGAAATATAAGTATAGGTGAAAGTAAAATCTTACCGACGATAACAAAAACACCATTTTGAAAGTGCACAGCAGATATAATGTTCGATTTTTACTTACATCTGATGAAGCAAATGTTTGACAACATGTACTCGTACGTACATGTACATAAAACGAAATCTCTGTACTCCTTTTAGGGAATATTGCGGATTGAACATACTTAACGTCTATGCAGAGAAAGCTTAAATTTATATAAAATAGTTTCAATTAGGCAAATACATTCAATTTATTAAGTATTCATATTTATACTTACGTAAATATAAACAGCTGATGCTTTAAATCTAAATTTATCTTATATTTCACTTCATTCCTTGTTGTCTTCAGGTCTTCATCCGAATCTGGATTCTCAGCAGATCACCGACATTCTAAAGTTGGCGCTGATGATCGGAGACGTGCGGTTGATAGAGGAAACCGAAGGAGTCGCTGGAGATATATACGTGCTGGACGCCAAAGTTCTCGGTCCCAGTCTTTTAGCAAGACTTTCTCCTTCCATTGTCAAGAAGTTCATGATATGCATCCAGGTTGGTTTACTTTTGATATTAAAATTATTTGGATTTAAAATTGACGACGAAAATATGTTAATATTTTATTGAGCAACATCGGCACAAATATATTATTTAAAGAAACCGATTGCTCAATGTATATTCCGAACCACGAGAATACTGGTCAAAATTTGCCACAGCGGTCATTTAACCAATAGCCGACTGCGCCTGCGGTTGCCAAACGTTACATATCGTTTGGTATCTGCAACCACGTCAGAACTATAAGCGCTTCATGAAATATCTTCCAAATATCTATGTAATTAATTCGATCTCTGAAGCTAAGTTAGCGAAGTTAGGTTTCAATTGAGCAACTATGTATAAATTTCATTTCAGTACTCTGTTGTTATGAGAAAATGTGTTTATAACGTATACATACTTTCACGTATTTATTGCCATTGATATTCAGTACTGTATTTGTCAGTTGTAGAATCAGTACTACGTGTTTTGTGTTTTTCATGTTTTAAAGAATAGATAAAACAAGGTTAAAAAATAAATTCTGATTATTACTTACAAGTACGTATGTACCTCTAGTAAACTGACAGCCAAATAGAAAATTAAAATCATCTATCTAAATCCATTGTTTACTATCTCTATGGACGAACAAGCTTTTCCAATATCCTTACCTACTATTTAGATGATAGCATTGATAACATTAGATACTGAAAGCGAGGGTAGATAACAATGTCATTTTAATGGACATGGCGCGTAATTTGAAAATGGAAAGTTCCACGCCTACATAACAAAATTCACCATTCTTATTTTTACATGTAACATGTACTAACTAACTTATCCAGTGACTGCCGCAATGTTATATTAATAATAATATGTACATTCATTTATTGATTGTTCCAGGAAGCGTACCCAGTGAAGCTGAAAGAAGTACATATAGTCAATACGTCACCCATCGTTGAAAGATTCCTCAGCTTCGTCAAGCCCTTCCTGAGAGACAAGATTAGGAAGCGGGTAAATCGATCAATTCACTTTTTATTTGGTGTGTGTTATTAATGTATATAGTATATCACTAAGCATTTATATGCTTAGGTATACAAAATAGGTGGTGCACAAGTAATTAAATAATTTAAGCGACCAGTAAAGTTGTAACTGGTAATGTCCTTTATCAAGGAATCTGTGAAGACTTCACTATCATTGTAGGTACATATTTGAACTACAAGAACGTCATAGACTCTTTTGATTCTTAACAGTACTAAATAAAGCAACTAATTTTAAATTTCAGATTTACATTCACAAAGACGTTAAGGATCTCTACAAATATGTCCCTCAGGAGATGATGCCAGTTGAGTACGGCGGTCCGTCACTATCCATGGATGAACTTCAAGGTAATTTACATTTTTAAAGCGATCACGCTTTATCGCTCATGTTTCACCAGTTAAGTTTTACGTCCATAAAATAGGCGGTAAGTCTATTGCCATACTCCGGGCATACATCCAGCGTTCGAGCCACTACTAGAAATGCCTACTAAAAATCCATGTTGGAAATTCAATATCGCCTGACCTGGGATTCAAACGAGGCAGGCACGGAGAAAAACAACTTTGTGAAAAAATCTTCAGCAATATTTACTGTACCAGCATCAGATTTTCTTCAAATGATCGTATCGGTAGATCAAGTCGTCTTATTAATCACCTGTCGTCGTTACAAGCTGAATATACCGAAACATGTTTCAATAATACCTCCTTATCATGGTTTCAGATCAATGGACGCAAAAGCTCATAGAATACAGAGATTGGTTCAAAGTGCAAGAACTCTTGGTCGCGAATGAAAACCTTCGGCCGGGCAAGCCCACGAACTACGATGAACTTTTTGGCATAGATGGTTCATTCAGGCAACTAACTATCGACTGAATCGCACATGTGATAGGTACCTCATTTAGTTTATGATTTTATGTAATTTGTTTATGAAATCTCTCTTAAGAGCGGTTTACATGTGGTCACCATATCATCTAGTATAAAGGGATTTGTTTCCGTTGTAAAAGAAGGTCGGGTATATAACGTAGTTTATCGCTGTCTTTCTCGTTAAGTAGTATAAGTTACGAGATGTTTAAAGTATTGGTCTATCACATTATATATTACAATATAGAAATAAAAAAGGGATTTAATTAACACAATTTTTTTTATAATTACCACGATTACGAAGAAAAATATAGCTGTCATAATATATGACAGTAACTGACAGCAGTTGTCACTGAGAGATTTGACAGAACACGCGTTCAATCAGTTGTTTTTTTTCAAATATTGAAACCACATAGAACCTATAGTGTAATCTTACGTACTATATCGAATTTTACTCAACATTGTAGATTAAATCGCTTAGGATTATATTACTTGTATAAATATATGATGTTGAAAGTAATAACTAGCACATATGTATTATTATAATTCATTTTCTGTGATGATCGTAGCTGTTGGTTGGTTTAATATAGGTATTTGTTAATTTCAAAAATGTAATATGTTAAAATGAATACACTCTAACATTTATAAACAAGGTTTAATCAAATCACAATATGTACTTATTTTAAACGATATAGAAAATGGTTTTTTTTTTTTATAAATAAAGACGTAAATCTAGTTAACAATTTGAAGGTGTGTTTTACTTTAATTTTAATTTGTAATACAGTTTTAGTTTGTAATTATATAAATGCATTTTATTTACTGAGTACATTTGACTGGAGAATATACTCTCTACTTTCCTACAGAACTTCAATACGAACGATATTTTCAATAAAGTAGGGCACAGATAAAAAGCCATTTTGTTTTGCATTTTAACAACAATTTTAAAGACTCCATCCTGTTGGTTTAAAACTTCTCAATGAACACTATGATTATTCTTGGAATGGAAAATAGGGCGCGTCCTTTAAGTCAGCGAAGTCAATGACCCGGATGTTCTTGTTGAACTTGTTGATTTGAGCGACCTCTTCCGGCGTTAAGCTGAAGTCGAATATATCGATGTTCTGCGCGATGCGGTTCTTGTTCGCCGACTTCGGAATAGGAGTAAGACCGCGCTCGATCTACAAGAGAACGTCTAAAATAAACCATGGATCTCAATTCCCAAACGGTTCCACGTGTGATTTACATTCATCATCAATACTATCACCATCATCAGTTCCCATTGTTCCATCTCCTTTCAGATTGGAAGGATTTTAGGCAAAAAATAATGCAATTGATTCTGAATCGAGAACAATGCAATTGAATCTGCTACTCTTAATAAAACCCTCTTACCAGATATCTCAGTACGATTTGGCTGGTACTCTTGCCATACTTCTGCGCCATAGCCACTAAGACGGGATCATCAACGCGCGGTGGTGGTGCCGTGCTGGTGCCTCTGGAGACCATGAAACCGAAGGGGCTGTATGCCATCACCGCCACGGCTCGCTCTTGGCAGTGCGTCACCAGGGGTATTTGGGTTAGGGTTGGATTGACCTGCGGAAGAAATTTGTATTATATTTACAACATAATGAGGTATGATTAAAACAAAGTGTTGGAAGAACTATCAAGGTGATCTGCTAAGTAATTTTTAATCGTAAATTTTAATATTAAAGTTTCATGAATGACGTTGTTGCCCATCTTTGAATTTTCACTCTTTTCAATGCTTTTTAATATTCAACGGATACAGTATAAACTGTGCTATTAAAAAGAAGATATCATCATAACATTCGTTCTTATGAAAATGTTAGGTTTCGTGTCCGTTGTGCAAGAATAAAGCATTATTTTCGTCTTTATCAAAAGTTCCTCACTGTCATTTGCATATCAAAAATCATTGATTTGCAGCATTCTTCAAATTCTCTCCTTATTAACTCGTGTTAAAAGTATAATAAAGTCAAACAAATAAATCCGAACTAATGCTACACATCAAGTCTTAAACACGAACAAAAATTGCGTTTACTCGTATTTTGAGGACATATTATCTCATTTATCTTTTTAATTTTTCAATGTTTACTATTCTCCGAAGGTGGACTGGTGGAGAAGGCCGCTAGGCGTTAAGTTCGCCCTATGTTACTCCTGCTTATGGTGTGCAACAAAGAGTAAATAAATAAATTAATTAAAATATATACCTTATCAACTTACCTCGATCTCATTGACCACGGGTCTCACGTTGCCATATGCGATAATTCTGTCCAACTGCGTGGCGTTGAAGTTGGACACGCCAATAGTTCTCGTCAAACCCAAACTCTTCGCTTCCTCCATCCCCTTCCAGGTTTCAAGGTAGTCGATATCCGCTACCGAATAATCCGGCTAAGAAAAAATGAAACTAATAATTTTAAAAATCAACAAGATTTTCTTAAACATTCTGTTTTAGTTGTTATTGTTTTCACTATTGTGTATTATATTTTTATTATTCATCATCATCAGCCTATCTTAGTCCACTGCTGGACATAGGCCTCCCCTATTTTTATTATTTATCTTATAATATTTATTTTCGTACACCCCTGTCCCGTATCCGATTTCTAATGTGACTACTACCCAAAAGTTATCTGGCAGAGATCGCTTGGTAGCGATAAGACCGACTTGTTTATGCCTTAATTGTTTTCTTGTCTCTTTTTTTCTTGTCAATAATGATATTGTATTGTATTAGAATCCGTTAGAATCCATTAGTAAACCCTCTTTTGGGGTGTCCTATGTCCAGCAGTGGACTGAGATAGGCTGATGATGATTGTATTAGAATCCATTAGTAGAAAATAATTTAGTCGTTCGAGAGGTACACTTAAAAACGATTTGAAAAGAACGAAAGGAATAACAGAGTTCTTTTTACGCCTTTCTTGAATATCCCCATGTCATAGTAGATACTCCAGGTCCAATATTCAATATACAGTTATAGGTACATTTATCGGATGTTTGTAAATATATTCCAATTTAAAGAGAATAAATAATATGCCCATATGTTGTACGCTATTGGGAAATTCCAATCTAATGCTTAAAGGTCATAATGCACCTGGATCGCGTTATATCAGAATATTAATTGAAGATTGAACACAAATGTGTCACGTCAGATAGCAACGTCTCTCAATAAAATTTTACAACATAATAACCATTATAGTGTACGTGTATGAAAAGTGAGGAATGCCGAAATATATCATGTTTGCAAGGATAGAGGTACTTTGCACTCGGTGCTATCCGCTAACCTTCTAAAGGATCCGTCGTGACGATATAATAATAGTAGTTGTAACCTTTAAAAAAAACCTTTGATAAACTCCATTATAACATAAACAATTGATTTAATTGCTTTACAGTTTTTTTCTGGAATAATAAAGCGTCGGAAGAGAATTATTCTAATCGCTTCCAGCATATTCTCATGTTATATCGTAGCGTTTCGTATCATGTTATGTCTCGTCATATTACTTATATCATCAAATTAGCAGCCGGCAGGGAACATCTTTAAGCATTAAGTCCTCTCTTTTTACTAAGAAAAAACCAATCTTATTTTTGGAGTCAGAAATCATCGCACTGCAAACATTTTTTCAGAGACAAAGTTATGTAAAAAGAATGGCGATTCTTAGCTTTTCTTTTCTTTTTGCCTTTCAAAATACTGACCTTGAGAGCTTGTGGGAAGTGTATCAGGTAGAGATCGACGTAATCCAGACCCAGTTTGCCAAGAGACTCCTTCAGGGCCGGCACCACTTGGTCTTGACGGTGTTTATCGCTCCAAAGCTGTAATAATCAAACCAATAATAGTAACATATAATAATAACTAATTGACCAATTATAATTCCACTGTTGGAATATGGGTCTCCTCTCATACTGAAAGGGTTAAGGTCTTAGTTTACCACGCTGGCCAAGTGCGGGTTGTCAGCCTTCACACACCTTAAAACATATTTTTTTATAAACTCTAATGTGTGTAGGTTTCGCCGCTATTTGCACGTTTACGTCCCATGGAATAGGTGGTGAGCCTATTGCCATATACCGGGCTCAAATCCAGACTCTGAGCCAGTACTAGAAATTCTAAATTAGAAAAAACATTTTTACATATAATAATACAGAAACTCTACTAAAGGAAACTCTACAATACTATACCAATATTTATATCATGCTGTATAATGAAGTTTCATTAATTTTCCTGCATTCATTGTACATAATAATTATAATATGAATTATAAAGATTTTTCCGATGAAACATACCATACAAAATGTAATATGGGTTTTTACGCAGCAGTAGTCAGGTATGAATATCATAAAATAAAAAACAACATGTATTATTAACTAACTTAGATTCAGATAGGGATATTTTCTAGATATGCTCACTTAGTAATTAAATACATACATTAATTGTATATTTCGAAGTAATGGAACTCAAATATTTAATTCTTAAGTCATTGAAAGTCATTGAAGTCATTGAAATTGCTTCGTTGGTTTTTGTACTCAAATATATTAGCAGACGCATAATAAAACCCATAGAGGGCTCACCTTAGTAGTTATAAACAGCTCTTCTCTTTTCACCAACCCTTTACCGATAGCTTCGGCGATGCCCTGGCCCACTTGTAGTTCGTCGTCGTAGATGGCCGCTGTGTCGATGTGCCTGTAGCCCGTCTCGATCGCCCAGAACACCGCTTGACGGACCTCGTCTATTGAATCCGACTGAGTAATAATGTTAATATTTTTACATTTTTCTTTTGCTCCAAAGGGGTAGGCAGGAGAGGGTAGTTTATTCCTGATGTTCACCAGTTATTTTTAATGTCCCACCATGGTTGAGTCTATCGCTACATACTGGGCATTAATATTAAGTATATATTAGCAAAATATAAATACAAATTAAATGAATAGTGTTGTATGTAGAACAAGCACGACAAGTTAGTGCTTGTAAACATATTTGGCACACGGTGCTCTCTACATACCCCGTAAGGGACCTGGCGACATAATATAAAAAACGAATAAGCACGAACCCTCGGATTCGTACCTCAAATCACCGAAATGGTAGGCAGTATCGAATATACTATGCTAGTACTGGTTGGATTTTCTCTGCTCAGTATTGCACAATATTACATAACTTGCCAAGATCAATGTTAAATACAGTATTATGCTGAACCTTACATACTAATGCAGCAGTAATTAATGTTGCGAACAAGTTTATGTAACCGTGGTATATCGTGTTTTACAATAAACTTAGATGTAAACGTACGAAATAGTTTACAACCATTCAACCAGGATTTCATACTTAAAACAGTCTGTTAAACGGTCCTCTAGAGTAACAATTATTACAAGGTAGTTCAAACAGCCAAGCAATTTAAACGGCCTTTTAAAAGGATTGGAGAAGGAAAACTAACGGTTCCTATCTATGAGGCGGTTTTTTGTAAACAAAGAGATGTATATAAACATTTTATTCATACTGCCTATCAACAATATTACTTCAATCTGGAAATAATATGCAAATGATTCCTGTTTAGAAATTTGACCGTGTTGACGACCCAATGTTTGAGAACAGGAAAACCTTTATGCATAATTTTAAAATAAATTTCAACGGCTCAAAGTACCTACGTAGAATAAAAAACAGGAGTTTCTAACACAGAACTGGTATATGATAAATAATAGGTATTCCTAACATAAACGTAAGACGGTGTGGGTATTTCCAAGTGGACAAAAAGTATTCGCGTGTGTTTTCAACAGCCACGTGTGATTTCATATATTGGTTGGTATAAAAACTTAATAACAACTTACACGTTAACAAATCAATTATGACGTAATAAAGGCTTCGACCTTTAGTTCAACGCCATCTCACACTAACCAGCCGTTAGAATAACCAGTTAGGTTGTCGCAAAAAAGTTACTGTGTTCGCTCGTATTGCAAATTCCACGAAGGTTCAGTGGCGACTTTTTTAAATTTTCTATTCACACAATTGAACTGCTAAGATCCCATGTCAGTTATTTTGAAGTAACCATTTGACACGTGTGGTGTTTAATTGACATGTTTAAATTTAATTGACATGTTAATACATGAACATTTTAACTGACATGTTATGTTCTTAATAGAACATAACATGTCAGTTAAAATGTTCAAAAAAATTTTTAACGCTATTAAAGAAGTTTATATTTTTTCGTATAAACGGATTATTTTTATTTTTATGATAAAAATATAGGTAGGAAATGAGTTAATATTATTTTTACAATGTCGTGCAATTATTGAGGCTGCATGTTCACTTAAATTATTTTAAGTAAATACATCGCCTTTCCCTTCCATTCCTCTCTGTGTCCTCAGACTTTTTTTTCACTTTACATACAACCCATGTTCTAGCATCGTATTATACCAAATCTCTTCAAAATCGGTTCAGCGGTTAGACCACGGACAAATCCTAAAATTCAAATGTACCTTCACGACTGTAATCCTCGAAGAGGTAGGCAGAGGACTGCAGAACACTCCCACGTTTCATCGTTTACTTTTACGTTCCACTATGAAGTAGGCGGTGAGCCTATAGCCATGCATCGGGCACATATCCAGACTCCGAACCACTACCTACTAGAATATCTAAATTAGGAAATTTTGTAGTGTTCGACCTGGGAATCGAACCCGGGACCTCCCGATCAGCAGTCGTACTTGCAAGACCAACGAGGCAACGAAATTAAATAAAATAAAATTCGAAAATAAAATGCGAAATAAAATTCAAATTTCGCTGTTCAATACTTGCCGGTGATATGTAAATAAATTCATATATAATTTATAATCTTTAGCCTTTCTAAAGGTTGTCTAGTGGTCTCACAAGTTATGTTTAACAGGTCTTGATCCTCGCTGTGAAGCAACCCGACGATCTTGAACATCAGGTTTTATCGGTCGCGGGTACAACAGGTGCCCAACGACATTATTACATAACCAATTTGACTATTCACAGGTACATTTTCTTTTCTTCCAACTTATTATCACAAATAAATTTACAAATTGTACTATTATAGTAGCTTAAAAAAAACGAAACAAGTAACACAACGGTACAGCCTCATTATTAGAAATTCCCACACTGACAATAAATAATTAAACTAAATGAAAAACCTTGAAAAATTAGTTAGTTTTAAGTAAGAAATGAAGGACAAGTTTGTTAAATCAAATTAACAGTAACATAATTCCTAATATACCTACAGCATATTTTGGCCCTACAGTGTGAACTGAACCTTACCCGACAACATGCCCGAAGTATATATAAGTACACTACCATGACATGAAAACATTTTAAATACCAATTTGTATTTTTTCCGTGTAAATTTATACAATTAAAATTTTCATTCATTTGAAGTTAAAGCCATAATATTATGCATAGTGCGATGAAATAAAAACTCGTGTGCACATAAGCAAAGTTTTGCGGAAATAACTAAGATATAATATGTACATATAACTACATAATTGGTTATTTGTTTTCAAGGTAAAAGTGTACCATGAAATAATACGTACCAAATTTATTAGTAACGATAAAATCTTGGCGACTACATTTGCGTATAACAAACATAATTTTACGAAGCGCTAAATGTAAATTGAAAATGTATGTGATTTAATCATAGCGAGTATAAAATTAACCTCATTAGTTTTTTGAGGTCACAAAGTCTTATATCATCAATGTAATGTTACGATGACCTTAACCTTATAACTGAAGTAACTTACTGTATTTTTTTTATTTATTTAATGAAATAATCTACACTATGCATATAACAGAAGCAAATTAATTAATCTTAGAAATTACGAGTGACATGCATTAAGTGTTGTGAAAAGCAAATAAAATCGCGGATAGTGTCTGAATGAGACAGGATGTTGAGGATAGGAATGAGGATGAAGATAGAGTGGAAAATAAAAATTGTAATAAATTATTGTAATGGTCATGGAAAAATGGAATTAGTACATATCATAATTACAGGAAAAACTACTAATTATTCAATCAAGTAATTAAAATAGCCTTAATAAATCTTGTTTAAAACTACGCGTATGGTATAATACAATACAGATTGTACCTACGCGTATGGTACCCGTGTTAAATGCCTATATGCATACTCCTATACCTTCGTTAGTACCTTTTTAAATGTTTTAGTAAATACAGGTAACGTATTATGTACGTAATTTTTCAAAATATACAATAAATAACAATAGTATTTTTTCTTTTTTTTTCTTGACCTTTTCACAATTTCATTGACCAAATGCGGGTTGACAGACTTCACACGCCTTAGACATTAGTAATAATAATATAGATTAACAATAATGAATTTCATTTATTTACCTCTTTAGCAGTACCTCGTCCGGTGCCCAAGGCGACCACTGGCATCTTAGTACCATCGCTGAGTTCTATACATGGAGCCTTCACTGCCACACTCAACTATAAACAAAAGCCATATATTAATTAATAACACACTATTCGAAGACAATTCACAATTGTACGGTTATTTATGATGTGGGTAAATGATATCGTTTTAAACATAGCAGATCAGGGATAAAATATTATGGACTAGTTAAGGCGCTGGTACATTTCATTTTAATAGTACCATCACCCTCTGTAATATTGCCTCTAAGTAGCACTGCAATGTATCCATCTGCATGACAGCGACAGGCAGGTAATAACGTCAACACCTTGACTTTTACGTCCCCAAAACATATCCGCTATAATATTTAAAAATATCCGCTATAAGGTCGGTTTTAATATTTATCCATTGGATTAACCATTCAATGTTAATTGGTTACGTCATTGAAAAATATTATAGAAAATACAGGTTGCCTACAGATAGACATCCCACGTGCATAATATACAATTTATATATAAACATTCATACCTAATTACGGGTAATTGACTTATTACATAAGGAAATACGTGTGTTGTATGAATAATATTGTTTTTCTATGAGGATGCGATAGATTATAGAACAATTATTGTTACGCGGCTATTGCTAGTACATATAACCTGTTTCAAGAGTTGTTTTGTAGTCGAGAATAGTCACAGGTGCGTTACCACCCTTATAGATTTAATTAAGTATGTAATACCGCTTTGAAACATTATTGAGCTCAGTCAATGACAAAAAAGTAATTAAATTAATGTTAATAGGTAATGTTAATACGTTACTACCTCTGCCTGCCCCTTCGAGGATTACAGGCGTGATGTTACGTTTGTTACGTTTATTAATATATTGAGTAT
>DWDT01003890.1:0-11814 GCA_018245595.1 Microceris scylla | reverse complement strand
AGCTCATGAGGAAGGACCTCGTACAGGTCCGAAACTAGTCGGGCCACCCCGAAAAACGTACGTGAGTTAAGCCGGTATATTTATAATCATGTATATAGAACTTGTCTTTACATTGTATAAAAACAGCTGTGTGTAAATCATAAATCATACTACTCTTATATCAAGAATAATAAAATGTAGGATGCTTTTGTAAAAATAATTATGATACATAACTATCTCCACCTATGATCGCTGTAAATAGGAATAGTATATAAACCAATTAACGATTCAACATCATTTAATGATAATTATTAAATTGTCGTTAAACATACCAGTTGCAATCAAATTTAACAATTGCACTGCTGAAATTGCGATAAATAATGATAACAGTTGACTAAACACTGAGATACATATTGAAATAGCACGGGATAACTATAATAACACAAGACGGCACACTTAAGTATTTCAATAAGTACTTGAAATTGGTTTGTCACACAATGCAGCACAGTTTGCGCATGAAGTTGGCGCGTAATCGTGAGTTATAGCGCGAGTTGGAGCCTTCATATTGTTTACCTTGTCTAGTGCTCGCTTACCGATGCTAAGTGATTATGAATACTGTGCATGGACAGGAACGGGGTGGAGATGGTCGAAATGCTTCCAACATATAAGATTTTAATCATAATCGTCAATGTTTTTTTGCTTTTACTGTTGGATACGGATCTTATATCATATTAAGGATATTTGTTATTGAAGTGTTTTTACATGTACTTAATTTATTGATATATGAATGAAACTCGCTTCTGACTTATACTTCTGTTAGAATCTTTCGTTTAATGTTAAAGGGTATTTCGGAAAGTGCTTGCGAAACAGTAATCCAGTTTGTATATTCGATAGACATCTCGAAATCGGAACGTGTTGATATGCCTGAGGACTAAATGCGACCAGACCGCCTTGTATTGTCATAAGATGTTTGTTACTGATTAACAAACAAGAAAATATATTTGTACACCTTTAGGACAACTTGCCGCCTTAATTGATTTTACTCCAGGACTAATTACTATTTCTTTCCGTGAAGTAAAACTCTAATAAATTTTCAGCGAAAAGACAATACACAGTTTGTTTGAAACAGACAAAATTTAAAGTGACACTAAACAGAATGTAGAAATAAAATCGACTCTATACCACCTTCGAGCATCTTCACGCGAACTACACAAGATACAGTTCTCAAATTCCAAGTCAAACTGAAGTAAGTTACGGGAATCGGCCGATCGCCTTTGTCGTTCTAAGCTAGAAGGCAATTATCATTAATTATTATTAAATGTGACGTTTCGGTGATAAACGGGGGCCGATAACTTGCGCAAATAATTCAAGTTGCGAGGGTTCGGGGTAAGGTCTTTGATTTGATATTGCTTCGCCCGATTCCTTGTCGGCGAACCAATTTGTATAGACACGTGTTTATAGGGCTCGCGGAGGGAATTTGGAATGTGCTTGATTTGTTGCATTTCTGTTAAGTTATTCGAATTTTGCTATCAGATGACCCAGTTTTTAGGCCGCGACAATAATAAAGAGCTTTAAATTTAAATTCAAATTATTTTATTCATCATAAGGTACATAAAATGACATTGGCTAGTTATTGATACTGCTAGTCAATTTAAGGTTTGAGTTTAAAGGTAGTGATACCAAAATATCCGAAATAAAACAAGCATCAAAAATAAATATACATAGGTATTCAGGTTTAGGTTGTAATTTTGAGTATTTCGAAAAAATTATTTATCGAGCCACTTTTGAAGGACATATTGTATAAGTTTAATATATTATATGTAACCTACTACTCGTGTGAAAGTATGAGAACCCCGTTATTTCAAACGAAGATTATCCTCGATGCACACAAACACGGCATCGCTAAGTTGACACATTAGCAGAATAAACAAATTACACAAATAGACCGGAGATGACCCTTGGGGCACTCCAAATTTAATATCGCAGTTTACACATATAAATCAAGGGAGGAGGAACATTTGTTGCTATAAAGCTTATCTATCACTCCTTTATCCCGACGTAATCATAATAAATAAAGGATAATATTCAGGTAAATAGTGTAAACCAGTTCGAACCCGTGACTCCGGTGATGCGAAATTTTGATTTTGTTGAAACGGTATTTGAAATGGCACCCGTGAAGATTACGACTCATGTACATAGATAATTCATAAGATAAAACATTTTCAAATGATTAGTTTTATAATTTGTTTTCGTTTAGTCGATTATTTTACAATATGAGAGTAAAAATTCAAGAAAGAAATGTCATATTTTTTAAATTCCAAATTATGCTTATCAGTAAAAGATGGATTAAAATCTAATCAGTCTGTGCTAAAAGTAAATAATAATAATAAAACAACGATATAAGCCTTACATTTCTACATAAACAAAAGACACCAAAAGGTGTTTTCGACAAAATATTCAACACACAGACACACTTTGGCCGTAATTATATAATAGTAATATATTAACCAAGGGAACGCGTCACCGTCCTGAGTTATAACATCCACCCAACATTTAGGCAAACCAACGCCATTAGCATTAATTTAAAATATTATTTATTGTTCGAAGCTTTATTTCTCTACGAAAGGACGAAACGCAATGGATATGCCTTGGAAAATAAAATTACTTTATACAACACTTGAATCAGAGAAATAACGTTCAGTAGTTTAATTACAGTTATGTTAGTATGATTTAGGTTTCAGTCGTCCATTTCGGTGTTCATAGCATGAATAAGTGATCGTTTATTTTAGGATATTTTAGCTGAAAAATATAGAACTATCACACAAAACTCAAAAACTCGTCCTCCACTTTTCACTTGTAATTTGTTCTGCAATAAAGTTTGATGGAATATAAATTACCATATTTTACTGACATTTAAGATGTTAGGAACATAGAAAAATTTACCAACTGGATATTTGAGCTGAAGATCGAAGTGAAAGACAGCTAAATCTAGAAGAATTTAAAAACAGCAGACCTACCTACAAATAACATTCCTGCTTACTAACGGGGTAGAACTGCGGGTAAGGATATGTTTTTAATAATATGGTTTCGTTCGTCATCCAAAATGTCTCTTTGTAGCAATAGAGAATGTCTTTTGTAGCTCTTCGTAGCGTTTTAGTGTTCTATGTTGATGATCTCGTTATGGGTAAGATGACACCAAATGACCGTAATTACACCCAGTTAAGGGTGGGGGAGGTGTTTGCCAAATTTACACGGGGCTCGTGTTCCGTTGTTTATTAAAGTTTTTCTCCCATTATCGTTATTGGCTTGGTTAATTGATATAATAATGTCAGTGATGATCTAGTTGTTTTTGTTACTTCATTCTAAGAAAACACTTATTGATTATACATAATTTTAAATATCATTACACTGACAAAGCGTGCTCACCATACACGTAGTAATAGTTTAGTGGTTTGAAACCCAGCTTCCCATTCCGAGGGTTCTGGGTTCAATGTTGGCGGACACATTTTCTAAATAATTATATGTTGTAATATTATATATCACTTGCTGTAACGATGACGAAAATCATCGTGAAGAAATCTGCATACCTTAGATTTCTTCATGATGTTATTAGGGAGTTTGAAATATACTAAGATGTGACTACATATGTATATACATATAAATAAAAAATAAAGTTCTATTTTCAAAACCACGATTAAATATTACATAGGTATGTATTAATATTAAAAAGTTGCGTAAAGAAATATCAGTAGCGAACATCACATTGTCTACTATCTGCAATAACAAAATTGTGATATTAACAAACAAAACACTGCCAAACTAGCTCAGCCTCGCATATGTTATTACACGACCTTCATTTAGTTTAAAACATACGTGTTTTAGTGTTTCCTTGTTACATCTTTTATCTTAACCCCCATTATAATATTATCGTCAAAACAACCCCCAATAATCATTTACAACTACCGGTGCGTGTACGTTTTAAAACTACCCTCGCCCGTCAAACTCCGATAACACGCTCGGCTATGAGAAGCCTTGTTTATTGTGAGGACGTCACTGGGGCGGGTGTGTTCACATTGCGACACGTAGAAATATAAAGGATAATGTTGTATAACGCAAATATACACAAGTTCTTATTACACTTTAAACAGCTATTCCAATGTTTTACTCATTAGTACTTAGAACGCTTAGTTAGATAACTTAGTTCTTAATAAACGGACTGTCACGGTATTCTAAGGGTTAAAAAAAGTGTCTTTCGGCAGGACACAATCTCAGGGACCAGCACAAGTGTGACGGTTCTACTAATTGTTTCCCACCAAGCATATGATTATGTGAAGAAACATTTTTTTTTATACTCGTATATTCCCTGTGTTCTTCACACTGTCAGCCCCAAGCACGAAAATTGCCAAAAGGTTCCGAATGTTTTACTGATTTTAATTATTAAAGTAGTAATTATTAAAGATTTATAGAAAAGTCACATTAGCAAAAATAAATAATTTCCATTAAGAAATAAACATTTTCGAAGCAGAATTTGAACCGAGGTAACTAAAATTAGGGTCACATTAAAATATAATTGTAGTCCCCGAAGGGGTAGGCAGAGATGTGCTGTACACTCTCACGTTTCATCAGTTACGTTTATGTCCCACAATAGAATAGGTGCTGAACCTATTACCATACACAGGGCACATATCCAGACTCCGAGCCACTACAAGAAATTTCTACGAGAAAATCTAAGTAAACTCTAAGTAACAATAGCACCCGATCTGGGATTTGAACCTAGGACTCCCCGGAACGACAGTTGCGCTTGTAATCACTCGAGTAACTAAAATTAGGTACATATATAATTTCACATTGAAATCAAGTAGCGTAATCTGAACACGGCCTAAAGCTATATATCCGGCGATAAGGCCTTTTGTATCTGAAAATAAATAAAATAGCTTAAATACGTCCGGCTTGGGACACAAATATACGTGTAGTGGCTCAGGGCGGACATCGGGACGCTGGACGTTACAACGGTACAGACGTACATTATTATACATAGTAGCGAACTAGATTGTACCTGTTATGACTTGGGCAATAATACTTATAACATTTTGCATTTGTGCTCTAGTAAGTTAGCTGTTATTTCGATATAGTTAAAATATTTAAATTTTATCACAGTACTGGCAACCTTGCCCGGGTTTCCACGGGTAGGTATGTTATAAGTTTAAGAAAATGAGGGTAGGTAAGCAAGTTACGAATGGTGCAAGATGTTACGTAAATAAAAATATTCACTTGAAATTAAAACCCTTTATTCAAAGGGTTTTATGGAAGCATTTTGCAATTTTTATAAAATACTTATAACTGTGATCGTATTTAATTTTAAACGAATAAATATGATCTTGAACATCCTGTTCAAGATCATATTTATTCGTTCATCCTGTAGGACTGTGGTCAATTAATCAAATGCAAGTGACTATTTACTTTAATTGTTAGTTGGTCTTAAATAACTATTTAAATCAGTTAAGTAGTAAGTATTATATAAAGCAACGTAACATCACGCCTGTAATCACCGAAGGGGTTAGCAGCGGAGTGTAGTGCACTCCCACGTCTCGCCAGTTACGTTTAAGTCTCATGGAAAAGATGGTGAGACTATTGCCATACACCGAGCTCAATCCAGACTCCGAGTCATTACTAAGATTTTCTAAATTAGAAAAATCCAATAATACCAGACCCGGGATTTGAACCCAGGACCTCCCGATTGGCAGTCTGGCTTGCAACCGCTCGACCAACGAGGCAGTTGTTCTATTTGAAGTAGTTGTATTAAATTGGTAAAATGATTGAAAGAATAGAGAACGTTAATTAATATATTAGTACGTTTAATTCATGTCGGGAGTAGTAGTTAGTATTTCTTTCTGAGTTCTAAAACTGCCTAAGTAGTAAGTACTAAGGGCAATTTTGAAGAAAGGCGGTCCTGAGCTCTAAGATAAGTTAATATTTTAAAGAACCGCATTTCGTATATGTATAACGGTTATGATGATACAGTGCGGATGTGTAAATATAATTATAGTGTTCTATAACAGAACATTTAAAAAGTTAACGATGATGATCGTGCTCGTTTTCGTTGGGTAGCTGAGAAGGCGCTATTCTAACATAAAATTAAAACAAATCAGTCTTACCAGTAAGCACTAGGTAGTCTGCATAAAAAGATTAAACCCATTTTCATTTGTTTCACCAAAATTAAACAATGACCATAGAACTACTGATCTGGACTACACAGTCTATTCTTTTTAAAAATTCAAATCACGTACATTTCTAAACGTTCAAGGGTAGCTAATTATGACTATCGTTCATATGTTAGTCCGGTCGCATTTTATTCAGCCTTGAAGCGAAGTATGATACTAGTACACCATAAGGACTGCCCATAGCTTAAATGCTTATTAGCACTGTACTTCTAGAAGGTAACTAACAAAAAGATAATGTATATAACTCTTTCTTTATACATGTCCGTACATATGTATACGTAAATATAAATCGGGATACAAATGGAAACGCGGATAGCACCGATCGACAAATCCGGCAGATTACTCGCTGATACAGACACAGGTTTATGGGACAGCGTCGGACTGGGCCGGACTGTCACCTAGGGTTGGCGACAGTTAAAAAATAGCTTTTTTATGCGTGATCTCATAAAGTAAAACAATATATCATTATTAAATAATAAATAATGACATCATAACAAATATTGCTATTGTAAATTAAAAATGAAGTTTGTGTTGTGTGACATTAGAATATATTTCACTACATACATATATTATATCGATTTGGTTATACATACAACTTGAGATGTTGTACAAATACACACGTATTATAAATAAATTATATTACAGATATTGTTGCGGAAACTGGTTTAACGAATACTAACATCGACATAATAACAACTACTGTTCGTGTCAACTTTTCATATTTTCAGAATAAAAACAGTAGCACGTATGAGCCTGAGTAACAGCGATCGACAAATCCGAAAGATTACTCGTTGATACACCCGTGTGTTTATGGGACAGCCCCAACCTCGGCCGGACATGCTCGCATAGGGGTGGAACAACGGACCCTAAGTTCACTAATTTATAATCATGTTCGTTTCTCGGGTTTTAGTCAATAGATAATCAGTTTTCGATTGTTAAGTAATCAACGAGCTTTTGCAGTACTTGATATATAAGTATTCATAGTAGTTCTGATATTTAAGTTTCAAACGCATGCGTAAGATTTGAGAGCCTTATGATCAAGTTATGGTGACTTAACTAAAAAAAAATTATTATATAAGTAATTAACTTCTATTTTTATTGATGAATCTGTCAACATTTTTAATGTTGTATTTTTTAATTTTTGTCTTAATATTGATATCGTATCTACCGAAGTTTGAAATCAGTGAAATACGGATTAAAAGCTATTGCAATGAAAAGGTATAAAGTTGTATTACATTTGAGAATAGCGTAGACTTGGAAGTGAATACAATCATTATATTTTAAAAAGAAATATTTCAAACTTATCCTAAAATATAAACATTACCATCATGAAGAACTTTTCTTAAATAATGTAAAATCGCGAATGTAAAGCATGAAGTTGCCTGTGATATAACGAAAATAAGCTCCGCAGAGTAAAATAAGTTACATCGGAAAGATAAATACGAAGATAGTACAACTGTATACGAGAATTAGTATATTTTCGAACATAACTCGCAATAAACGATCGCGGGCGTACACGCTTCGGAACAAAATCTATAACAGAATATTCCAAGTCGACAGCACAACGTAAAGCAGATAACGAAATTCTAAACTGGAATTCGCAAACTTTAAAAAAGGAATTTCGAATAGCCATACAGAGCGCGGTAATAAAATAAAATAAAAATGCAAATATTATACAGTTGGCAGCCCTGTTCCGATTCGAGGAGATAGAGGGAAGGTTGGTAGTGGCCGGAATAATATTTCGGCTCACAAAACGACTCCAAGTTTTAATAGTGTACCGTCATGTTTATGTTATGGGCGGCGAAATCGAACGAGTAGCCCCCGAGACCGGTGATATAAGGCATTCGGCGTTAAAAGGTGCAAGTCTTTTTGAGCTGGAATGGAGCGTTATTCACGTGGAACGGAACGGAATTTATTGTTAGAGTAACAAAATACTAGATAGGTTTGTAAGTAGATGGTTAGTTCTCATTGGGTAGACCATTAACAGTAACGTATAAATGTACCTATACACGAGGGATTTTTTCATTTGGTTTTGGAGTTGCAGAGATATGCATGTTATTTCAAGACTAGGTATATTTATTTAAATTTGAGTTTGTTTTTGGACATTGATATCTACGTTTTAGTCATCTGCTTCTAAAATTGGAGTAAGCTAGAATTCATTTCATGATGCAGGTTAAATAAAGACTGGTCACAGAGAGCAAGGACATTTATAGCAAATTTTAAAGCCTACTTGAAGACAGCAAGAAAATTAATCAGCTAACCAAAATGTTGTCACATTCAAAATCGTATCGTTTTAATATTTTTTTCTTATCAATATCTTTAATAATAACCATTAATATGATGATTACTTTTCGCCAACGCCACGAAGTGTTTACTTATTTCCATTTATTTTGTATGCCGAAATTCCCGGAACACGATGGAATTGATTGGACGTTGTCATAACAGATTCCACGCGCCTCAGCGGTTTTCTGAATGAATATACGCAAATAGTGACAATCGGGACATCGTGGTGACGTCAAGACGATGTAGTGGAATCGACTCGTTTCATAAACAAATAATACATTCACGACTGTGACCTAAATTCAAATTTGAATGAAAATTTAAAATAGGCAGTGGTGGAAGGAGATTTATTGGTCGTTTTTCTATGATTATTACTGTGCACCTTACATCTGGTTCTATGACTATTTGGAAGGATCGCGCGTAAGAAATTTTTTTTTCTGATACCTATTAATATGAAGTCGAAATTGATTATTCCATTTGTTTGTCATTATTTTTAAAACTACTCAATATAAATATATTAAATTACAAAATTACATTGGCATTGAGTTGTCGGAAAAAACAATCTTATATTAATTTACAATACCTAAAGATAATAAATTATTGTTAATATTTATTATTTTAGATGAAGATTTTTTTTAGATATTGTTTTTTCATTACTATTATTTTCAAAATGTGTCATATTAATAGGGCTAAGCGTTTCGTTATTTACTGTAGACAATTATTAAAACTTTCTACTTGATATGTAAAAAAAAATAATTAAAATTATATTGATTGTATTTCGTTATTACAATAAGTTTGTTTTTTAGGGTTACGTGCAAAGTATCCAGTGTTAACTATTGTCTTGTGTAAAGTCAAGGAAGAACCAGTAAGCTAATTCCTATTGACTTTAACACTGATGCATTGCTATTTGTTTTATTTATTTGAATTTTCCTATTCCATGGTGGGATTTAAAATATAGCTTATGAAATGGGATTACTCTACCCTCCTCTGCCTAGCCAGTCGAAATATATTATATGTTTTTCTATACTATTTTTTTAAATTTTAATATAATAAGAAATACATATTTGCTCTGTAATCCCACCGTATGCAGAACATAAGTTACATCTTAAGGGATACTACTGTAGGAACACATATTAAAACTGATAATTACGCGGGAAACGTATAGTAAAATAATTAAACACATTAATTAAGACAACAGGCAACACAGCAATAGCGCTAACAAGCGACAAGACGCCGTCATACGGATTTGCGTCTATTTACTGCAAATTAACTGCACAATTGATGACCAATTGATGGTCTAATGTGCGCATATGGCCATTATATTAAATCAAACCGCCGATACCTGCACAAAGACCCATTGATTTAGGGGGTTTGTTCACAGGATTGCCGCGTCCCGAGCGGATTGATGGTGTCTTAGGATCGTTAGGATTACACCGACTACCTACTGGTAAACTGTTCGTTGATTTGTTATAATTGTTAAAGTGTAATAGTCTTAGAAAAAGAACAGTTCTTATTGTAATTTTACTATTTCGAGATATGTATAAATATTATTGATATGCCCGGCCAGGCCCGTGACATTTGTAGGTTGAAGTAATAATGAAGATGTACAATGGACTACTGTGACCATGGAACAACGGTCAATATATTATGTACTTTTAAAAAACTAGTGAAAATCTTTATGATTGAATTTGAGAACGCTAGAACATGATTTTATTATTTCTTCTTTTTGATGGTGTCACGGAAACTCTTCTGAAAAATTAAACTTAGAATGAAAATTGACATACAATATAATACCTAATATGTATATTTCAGAGACCTTAAGTCGTAAAAGCAGAAACACAGCCCATCGATCTGGCCCAACACACGCGCTCGACAGCCACAACACATCTTGGAGGCAGTGCGCTCGTAAATTGCTCGTCTTAATTTACACCCGACTATTGGCAAGGCTCGGCCGGGCTTATTGATAGGCCGTTGTCGTCTTGAGATATGGCGCCGGCAATTTGTACTGCGGCCGGGACTTACCGTTAATCAATTAGTCGGCGATCGTTTGAGAAAAATTGATGGAGAAGAGAGGTGAATTTTCTGTGCAATTCTCAACTCGGGTAAACAGTAAATTTGTTACCTGCTACGGCGTTCTTATTGTGGAAGTCACAATTAGATATTTTTCATGACAAGGTAACAATGTATTTAGAGGATGGTTGTGGTAATCTTAAAACAGATGGAGGTGGTAATCTTAAAACATTTTAACTGGTAAAACGTGGGAGTGTACCACACTTTTATTACATTATAAAATTCAAAATCTTCCTTAAAAGACAATAATTTCTAAAATGTGTTCTAATTTAACGGATGTAATAAAATTTAAAAAAATATGACAAAACTGGTACCAAATAATAATTAGAAGCAGACCGCAGCACAAGCGGAACGATACTCAATTCAGATAATCTTATCTGCAGCAGCACAAAACCAATAAACAAAGCTAGTGAGCTTAAAATCAAAACTAGCGAATATTGCCGCAGTTATACACCGCGGATCTCACCTGACTAACTACCTCTAACCGCTTCTAACTGGCTTCACCCGGTTCTGTGTTAGGGCTGTCGGAACTTCTGATCATTTTTATGGAATTCGATAAAATGTCTTCAGTAGTTTTTGTTCTATCTATCAGATAAGGCATGAAAGAAAGAAATAATGATATACGTGCCAACTTTCACATTTTATTTTTTCGCTTTGTTCCTGACTTATAGTTGAAATTACTTACATATAATAAATCTTTCCAGTAGCTTTCGAACTATAGTTGATTCATGGGGAGCTACATGTTCAACTAATTTGATAAAATTGTAAATTATCTCACTCAAGTTTAACAAATAATACTCCTTTCTCGTGACGCCAACCCTATAAGCAGCGTGCGCTGACGTGAACCGGTGTAATCCGGTGCAATCCGGTGCGCAAACTTCGCGTTGCTCTCGCTTTGCGGTGCACGCGCCTCCCTGTCGGTGCCGAAAACAATATTGTAATTGATGATTGTTATTAAAATATTATGTCATTATTATAATTAATTAAAAACGTACATTAAACAGTGTTTTAGATTACACATTAACATTGGTATTGGAAAAATATCATTACTTTATTTCGAATTAAAAGGTGAATAGATGATAAACAACTGACTGTAATTATAGTAAATTGTTTATATGTTACGTATATGTAGATAATAATAATATATATCTAATATCATCATCATCATCATCATCATCAGCCTATTTCCGTCCACTGCTGGACATAGGCCTCTCCAATGGCACGTCACTGAGCTCGATCTTCAGCTCTTCGCATCCAACCACTG
>DWDT01003889.1:0-11817 GCA_018245595.1 Microceris scylla | reverse complement strand
ACTTACTCCAAAATTATAAACGTTGGAATAGACCGACCATTCCATTTATTTAATTAACATTAACATTTTTGTCTTCTAAAACATTATTAAATAGTCTTCATCCAATATGAATATTATAATGAAGTATATACAAAAGTCGTGGATTAGTAATACAGAGAACTCGTTTGAACACAGCCGGCTCGGCTCCGGCTGCTGGATGGTGTCAGCTCGACGAGAGGCTACTGGCTCACCAACACAATAGCCACAGGACTTAGTTTATAAATAGCAACAAAAAAGTGTTTATTAATACTTGCTTCGGTACAGCACTCGGAATAGTTGTCGTTTGTCTGGGGCTAGTGCACAGACCGGCCAGTGTACGGTTTGTTTAACTATAAAATCAGTCTTAATACTAATTTATAAGAGTTTGTAATCTGGCAGTCCAATTATTTTTTTCCTAATTAGATATACAAATATCGCACAAAGCTATGCATTAGTCCCAAGGCGATCCGAGCGGCCCCGCAAGCTAGAGGGCCGTCCTGGCGCGTATTGCATAGTGCGGTTATGGGTAGTTTCCACACTGTATACTGAGATTGTTTGACATGTGTTGTGAAGTCTTAAAAATAATAATGAGATTTTATAAACTTATTCAAAAGCTTTATTTCCTCGTTGGAAACGAATACTTACGAAGAACGAACGTCACATTGATATAGATAAATGATCCTTTAACATGGACGTTACACAGCTAACGTATGTATATCATCTTCCAGAAGAAAGTTTCCTAAGCATTCGTTTTAACAAGTAGAGCCCTCGTCCCAAGCTAGCAAAGCAGTGGCCACTCGCCGTGTGCCGCGTATGTCCGCAGCCCACGATCACCTCCTGCCACTGAGGCCTGGCCGTTCGTTTATAAAAACTAGTTTGGTTGTTAAAAGCTTATATGATTTTGTTCCTTCGTGAGGGGTAATATTCGATATCGTGTCAAAATGTTAGATATACCGCTGCGTACGTTTTTGTCATTTTGATAATGTAGCAAATAGCACAGGCGAGAGCAGTTTATTGTACTTGTTATACACGAACACAAGTCTGCCCAGCGCAACAATCATAGCTGCACAGAATGCGCACACGCTGCATTGTTATGTAAACTATCACCTTCCTTGAAAATATCATATTGATGGATAAGAATTGAATAATTTATAAAAACAATAGCCGTGAGTAGCGCGAACGGGCTGCTTTTTAATATGTTTTGTGCGAACAATACTTTGTACTATTTTATACTATATCATTGATGCAATAAGTTTGTATTGCATCCAGGGACATTCCGTAGCTTTTATAATTTCATGGTGACAAGGCCTCGACAAGATTCTTCCGATCCATGAGAAGACCAACTGTTTTGCAACAGATCATATGTGTTTTACCTAACTACTAGCACCTAGGCATGTACATATATGTCACAAGTGAAAATCATATATTTTGCAAACACTGTAGGTACCTCTCAAACATAAAAACCGCGTGATATTGCTTCTAAATTTTCGATGTTACATAAAGCTCCACATTCCTTTATCCATTAACATTTTGCTGTTTACTATTTGTACCACCCCGGTGGTCCGTTACCTTGCTCGATGTCGGGTCGGGGTCCCCCAGAGCTGGCTGGTGGCGTAGGTCGACGACGGCCGCACGCGCTGTACTCTGGACGCAGTTATGTTCATATCGCGCGTAGCGTTTATTTTGCACTCGAGGGGTGCGGTAGCCATGAGAAACAAATCTGTTATTCTAACGCGGGCTATCGCTATAAGGCGTTTGTTGTTACAAATGGTGATTCTATTAATGGTGCTCACTTTCCATCATTAATTAGTGTGATCGAACTTAGCGCAGGCGACGCTCAGCTGCACCGACGGGCGACACGCGTTATGCCACCGAGGGACCTGCGCCGAAGGTCATACTCCGTGCATGCGTGCACCGCATCGGTGCACCGCTTGGGGACACGTGCGCAGCAAACACGGCCTAAAGTGACGCGGCGACCTACTCAGTGCGCGATAATATAGGGTTAACGTAATGAATGTGCGATTATGAACATTTATGACGGTGAGAAATGTATCTAACGGATAAAAATAATGCCAAATTTCAGTCTCGTAGCTTCTTTAATAGCCACTAGATGCGCTTATTCGCGAATGTTAATATTAATACATTTTAATAGGTTTAATTTGAGTCCGGTGAGAAAGTTATTTTATTTTCTTTCAAACATGAGCCGTAAGCGCACGGAAAGAAGGACGCTCGGCGGCGCTGTGCTCCGCGCGGCTCTCATTACTTTTTTTGATCAGTTCGAGCGCGGCCGCGCACTTTCACTCCGAATATTTGGGAAAAAGTGGCGACCTTTTCGCAACTTTCTCCGCGTCCCTCGCCCCGCCGCCGCCCCGCCGCCACACCGCCAGCCCGCTCGCGAGCACGTGCTTTCTTCCGCATGCGCCGCGCGGTCACTTTTACTTTTGGACCTCTCCAACGCGCCGTGCTCATCCCGCGCCATCGTCCGTGCGTCTCGACCCGCTGTTCTCTCGACAGTACTTGATAAGTTTACAGCGTCAGAGTATATTTTTGTGCGATAACGGGTCGGGTCACTACGGAAAACTTCGATGCGCCGATAAGCTATAAAAATAACGAAAACACCAACAAGGAAGAGCAAGACTTCCGCTAACGCTACCAAGTTCTTGATCAAATCGAATCTTCTGATCGAAAACCGAAAATTGTGCTCCTAGTGTTCACAATATTTGAGCTAAATTGTGCGGTACATCGTTTTTGACGTACCTGCTAGCATCGAGCGTGACACCTAAAGTTAGCTACGTACCTACTGTCACCCTTACATCACCATTACATTACATCACATCACGTGACACGGTCGGTTCTGTTTTCCTACAACACTTTAAATAATAAAAATGGAGGTCGGTATGAGCTCAAGTTCGTTTTTCACTATTCCTTATCACATTACTGCCGTTGTGTAATTTGGTGGCGGAGCGGTGACGTGTCGTCAATAGTATGACTATTGTGCATTAGCATCATATTACCAGATCACTGCTCTCCTAGATACTCCTGAACTGCACGATCGGTCATAGCGTTTAGTCAATATAGAAACAGACTCAGACGCTTATTCAGAAAAATAGTTCTTTCGATCGCCTCATATTATATTTGCAAAAGATAATTAGGTTTAGGTTTAGAGACATTTATTCTCAAAAAAAGACACATAAGTCACTTACATGAGAACGCATGGAAAACAAAGATAAAGACACAAGTTCGTCTTAAAATTGTATATATTGTATATTAGATCCATTTAATGCATTGGCTTTTTTAAGGAATCGTATTGGAAAAAAAGTTGGAGAGTAACATTCAACTTTTAAGTTACCGATTGATGGGAGAAATTAACGTATCGGCGATACGAGAGGTGAAGTAGTGCGAGGGCGGCGGCCGCGGAGAGTAAAAGTAATCTCGGAGCGCGGCGGCCGCCCGCGGGCCTGCCTTCCGACTTTTACTTTCCCGCTGACGTCGTGCGCGCGCCGCGCTGCCGCAGCCGGTACTCTCAGCCGCTCGCCACCCGACATACGACACTACTTCCGTTCGTTCCAATGGCAAACTTTGCTGTAACGGTTATGTTAATGATTGTTGCATTTGTTTACCGGCACTTGTTAAAGTATCTCTCGCTTATCCTGATCACCGACCATTTTATCGTTTCCCAGGTTCAGTCAGAGATCCAGCATTTAAACTTTAAACCAAATTTCAAAGAGCCACTACACTACATGTCAGTGCTTTTACTTTTATAATGCATCGACTGCTACTGTGTAGGTTATTCCGTTAAAGAAACTTAAGAGTCTCAAGATGCGTTTCCACCGGGGATGAGCGAGGATGCGTAGCGAGGAATGTGCTTGTTAAGAACCACTAGGATCGCTTCCCCTTCCCTGTACTGAGCGAGGCTAGGTAAAGGAAGGGATTCTATTGGTTCTTACCAAACACATTCCTCGCTACGCATCCTCGCACATCCCTGGCGGAAACGCACCCTAATCTCTTCTTTAAAGTGGCGATTCAAACAATAACGACAATTTCAACAAAGCGTTGTACAAGTATTGGTCACTGCTAGCTGATCACTGATAACTACTGCACATTATATCAGATTTAAGGTATGTGTATACTCCGATTAATGGCCACGTGCACGATATGTCGTAGAGCGCACCGGCCGACTGCGGCCCGGTGCCAAGGGCGCGCTACGGTCTGCCGCCCAGCTCACCTGGACTGCGCATGCCCTTTTATTTACACATTGGCGGAGCGATGCGCGCGGAGCGAGCGGTAGTGTCGTGAGAGCGCGTTACCCGCTGCTCGTTTGCAAATTGGTCGGCCGTCATTAGGAAGTGTTCAAATGCTCGCAAGTGCACGTTACGTATGCGCTTGCGTGAGCCGAGCGCGCCGCGCCACTGCCCCGGTGCGCCGCTCGCTTTGTTTACTACTCCCGCGCGCCCACACCTCGCTGCTGTAGCTGCAGTATGACCTGCGCTCTGTACAGATTTTAAACTTCACAATCATAAGTATCATTATAGAAAGCCTGATGAAAATCAATCGATACCTAATTTTGCGTCATTTAAACAATTTTCCGTAACCTGCTCGCTCTTATTTTTTAAAATTGTATTTACGATCCCGCGACATTCGTCGACAACGCAGGCATAGCCGGGTAGTAGTCTGCTTCCTTGCACTTCTTTCTTCTAATACTCCTGGTGAGATTATAGCATATCTGCAGGATGCTACTAATTCCTCGATATATAATAATAGAGTGCACTGTCATTGTACCCGCGACGGCACTTTGCACTTTCTCATTGGCTTTCACTTAATTCACACGTTTACGAAAATGATCGCGTCGCCGGAAAACGCTTGCTTTCTCCGTTACGTAAGCGCCCCGCCCCCGCCCCGCCCTGCCCGCCCCTCGCCGCCGACACTCCTCACCTATATTTCCCGAGCAGGAAGCGAACATTGCGCAACGCCGTTTTCTCCGGCGCCCGAGCAGCATTCCGATTACGTTCCGAGCCTCCCTCCACCGTACTCGCTCCCGCACCCACAACTCCTAGCCAGAAATCCTTTCTCTGCTGAAAACAAAATTAAAGGTATGAGCTTTATTCTCCCATCGAATATGATGATCCAATTGCTATGTCATATTCAAGTTTATATATCCGTATTAAAGTTTGGTATTCTATCCTATTTTGGTGTATGACAGTCGGCTCACCACCTATTCCAGGGGACGTAAACGTAACTGGTGAAATGTAGGAATGTACCACACTTCCCTGCCTCACCCTTCGGGGATTACAGGCGTGATGTTACTTTTTTTACGTTTTCTATCCTCAATGTGCCCTCGATGATTGATGATATATCATTGAGTAGTACTCCTTTGCGGGCTCTGATTGTGGACAGCCTGATTGCTCTAAGACGAAATTAAATCAATAAAGGGTGTAATGACGAAACATGGCACATTTGGCCACTTAGTTTAATATTCAATTACATCCATGCTTCTGTCAATTATTGAACATGCAAACGTATCCATCGGTGCGTGGCTTCTCTTACAACGTTTAGTTCATTTTTTTATGCCATATTTTGAAATGATTACATGAAACTATAGAATTAGGAGCAAATCTGATCCGATCCGTCGTGCAATTACTAAAATAAAATAAGTGGTCGGGAGATGAATTCGGCGGTGCTGAAGCACTTTCTAGCGGCGCGCGGCGCGAGGAAAGTGAGAGTGCCGGCGTCGCCGCTTCCGCGTGTTCGCCGCACTTTCTCCGCGCCACCCTTCCACTTGTGTTAGCTTCGCGCCTAATTTTGAATTGTATTACAGCGAATAGCCGTTGTATTCTATCGTCTGTTGAAATTCCACTTAACGATTATGCAGCTTTTGTAAGGAAAGGGCCGTTCATAAGCGACTCTGCTAGCGATACTTTCATATGAAAGAAGAAAAATCGAATGTTGCAATATGAAAAAAATCCAAATGTTGGCATTGTATTTACACGGTTTCGAAGTTACTCAATATCAGTACCACCCACTTGTATAAAATAATGAGGAAACATCAGTGAGAGCAGATAAAACAAGTAAATACATTTCTCAGGCTAATTGTTGGCACAATAACGAAATGGCCAGAAGTGGCGACAGTGAGCAGGCGCGCCGGTGCGAAGGGCTGCGGCTGCGGGGCACGCGAGTGCGTTCGCATATGGTCGATGTCGTCATCGCCGACCACTTTCTCCCACGAAAGTGAGAGCGGCGAGCGGCGCGCCCGGAAGCGCCGCGCGCCGCCGCCCGGCCGCCTCGTGGCCGCGTAGCCGGCTGCCACTGGTCGCTCTTACCGGCTGTCGCTCTTTAAACTATATTTTGTAAAACACTCAGCTAGAGGAGCTGCTTTGCACAAGTACGTCCATTACTTCCGATGTCATCTCTGATTATCCTCAATAGTGACGTTGGCTAACTGTCATCGTTTATGCGCTCCGTACAACTGATTGCAAGTATCACTTTCTAAACGTTTCTCGTAACATTTGATTTTATAAAATATTATTCTATAAATACTTAAATAGTTGTACTACGTATCTAGATCTAAATCATATATCCTAAAAATATTTATATTGATAGGAATTTTATCCTTACATATAAATTAAACAGTAAAATTACTTAAAAGTAGTAATTAGCTGAAAGTGCAATATACATAGTATGTATATTCTCATAAACGTTAGTTCATGCTTGTAATCACCGAAGGGGTAGGCAGAGGAGTGTAGTACACTCCCACATTTCACCAGTTACGTTTAAGTTCCATGGAATAGGTGGTGGGCCTATTGCCATACAACAACGGGTACAAATCCAGACTCTGAAGCACTACTAGAAATTTTAAATTAGAAAAATCCAATAGTACTCGACCCGGGATTTGAATCAAGGACTTCCCGATCGGCAATCGCGCTTGTAACCACTTGACTGAGGCAGTCACTTGTTAAGTCAAAATATAAGTTGTCAACAATTTAAAAATGTTATTCGTCAATGCTATAAGTGTCAATTTGAAGCTATTTCGCGATTTTTGACAAGGCTCTGAAGCACGTATTGGCTAGCACTGGGCACCACATTCGGCCCAACCGGCAGCTACGTACCCACTCTAAGCAACAGCTGACCTATCCTCCGGCAATTGCCACCGATCGAATGTGTAGGCTGGAAGTATGTACATAATAACATTTATTCAAATGATGAAAGAATCTCACTGGATACATGTGGAACATATTACATACATACATACTCTATGAGTTCTTGTTAACTATACACTATTAGATTGTTATGTTGAAATAGTACACTTCTTAGATATACTGAAAATATATTGTCCGAAACTAAACTTATTATGAGCGGAACTTGATGAAACTGAAAATGATAGCGAGCACGCGCGGCCCTTGCTGGCTGATCGCGAACTGTCCACAAAACTAAGTAAAGTTGATATGATCGCGCGCCGCTTTTAAGTATTTGCTGATCCTAGCAATTGTGCGGTTGTACCGTACATTTACATAACGTTAAAATGGTTGATGTTTTTCTAAACATTTTTGTTATCGATATATACCTAAAGACCGTTAGTTCCGATTTTTTTGGATGCATGAAATAAGACTTTAGGTAGGTCTAAATAGCACACTGTAGAAATTTTTATTAATAGTATAGTTACGTAAACAATAAAGAATAGTTTACCAATAATACACTTCGTAGTTGTAATAAGTCTGTTAGGTACAGTAGGCGATTTACACTGAAATCGAAAGGTGATAAGTGTTAAGCTTATTTAGGTACAGCAGTTTCAGCAGTAGTGAAGCTATTCGGAATAATTAGTCATTACAATATAGATGTATGTTTGTTGGATGGTGGTTTCATTTTTTTTTCATATGTGTCATAAGCCAGTTACAAGCCACATATTTTTAGCCGTGACACAAAGCCTGCTGGTGCCAGGATTTTGTGATCTTTTTTAATATAACATGCGTCCCAACAAATATGTGTACGTTCTACCTGACAATTTAAAATATTTGTGGATTCGCCAATCTCTTATCGACCTTGATACACCAACAATGGCAAACGGCTTTGAATCTTTCTTCGCATGTCTTGAAAAACCCCATTTCGTAGCGCTCTGGGAATATTTTAGAAGCGAACTCATTCCATATTTCATAGGTGCGCGGCAACTGTGGAGAATTGCCACGAGTATACTTCATGTGGGTATCTTTTCCGTGTTACGAAGAGCATTTTAAGTTTGTCTAAGAGTAAGGACCATTTGGATGCGGATGTAGGAAAATGAAAAGCATGAAGATGACGACGAGGAATCGTGAATTAAAATTTGACGACGTAGACGGTGAACTTTGAAAGTATTCCGGAAGTGTTGTTTCTGTTTATGAGGAGAAACAACTTTTTAAGTATATTTTCTTTATTTAATTTAAAAACTCACAGCCGACTATCACCATGTGGTAACAGAAAAAAAGTACTCCAATCATACAAGATACGTATTACATTATATTATAGAGACATTAATATTATAAATTATAATAATACTTCACTTCCTACTAGCGTAATACATATAATTTTTAACGTTTTTGGCAAAAAATAATTCAGAATATTATAACGATTGTGCTCATATCTATCTAACAAGGCGACATTGAAACGGCAATCTGAATACGAAATTAGATGGAAATATCTCGCAATTGATTAAAATGCAAAACGCTGGACACGTCCCCGGCACGTGCAAGTTTCATATAAATTTCAATGCAACATTGTAATATTCATTATATGAACATCACCTATGTACGAGTATATTTTGCAATTATTATTATACCTGTAACTAAGTTGTAACTTGAAATTGACATTTATGAATGTGTTGCTAGGTCTGGGCTTTAGCTTGCAATTGGTTCATATGAGATATGGTCCAAATATCCCGTCTTGACATCGAACGTAATACTTCTAGACAGGCAATCTGTAAAAACTGTTGAAAGCTCTTGCTAGTATATATGTACTATGGTACTTCTTAGTATTATCAATTACTAATAAGACCTGTTGATTCCTGTACTGTTTGGGATAGGTTGTAGCAGCCACGCCCGACTGACCCTTTCATATATGAGAAATATGGTTTCTATAATAGCGTTATTGTTTACCATAGCTAATTCGGTTTTCATAGATTTTGCTTATACCAACATTATATCCTAATCAAACAAGTAATTTCCATTAATAATAACTTCCTGAACGAAATTAAAAATAGTATTTCATGGACATAGAGAGATTTTTATTAGTATTTCAATCCCCAAATATGATTTGCGAGCTAAATGGTTAGCAAAAATAGTAGAATACACGGTAATTGGTGGGTGACCTAACGATCCAATCCTGGAGAATTGCTGGTTGCCCGCCACTGGAAATTAGACTGCAACAATAGGAAACTAAAGTTTATTTTCGAATGGCTGGTATATATTTGAAACATCGCTAGACCTGTTTTCAGTTCTATACCCAATCACTAAATGAGTTTTGTGGACGCCAGTTCCCACTATTCGTTTACGAGTGCGATGCACGGTAACTTACGTAAATTGACTTTGGTCTCGTCCTGGTCGATAGGAAAATGGCAAGCCTGAAGTTTTAACATTAACTGGCAAAAATAAATCCTAGGCTTTATTACAGTAATAGGGTAAATACTTTGAAACAAACCGGGTTTTTGTTCATCTGATATCCGATTTAATTTCTCAAAACCAAAAAGTCCAAAACGAGGGTATCCTGTTTACTTATAATACCTACTTGAAAAGTTACCTTTATTTTCTCAGTATTTTCCTTATTCGATGTCATTCGATTCGTCGATCGATTTCGATTCGTTCGATTGTCTATAATATATACTTCCCATTGGATTATATAGACTCTATATATTCCAATCGAAAGTATAAGGAACATTATCTCATTGGCACTATCTTACACAAATGACTCGTAATAATATTAGAAACAGTTATCATTATTATTACTTCTACACTTCTATACCTATGAATATTGTT
Source organism: Microceris scylla (assembly GCA_018245595.1). Lineage (NCBI taxonomy): Eukaryota > Metazoa > Arthropoda > Insecta > Lepidoptera > Hesperiidae > Microceris > Microceris scylla. Next base: position 1,804 of record DWDT01003889.1, on the reverse strand, counting down.
TTAGCATACTTGGTTATTTTTTATTTGTTTTACGACATTGCCGGAGAAAATAGCATAAATTTGTTGCTTCAAGTTATTTTACACAAACTGTAGTTATCTGCATCTACATCCAAATAAGACTAATGTGGTACTCGAAATGATTTGTATACGTGACATATAAAGCCTATTATCTATAATCTTCGAGCTCTTAGTTTTTCCATTACAGCCTTCACATTGTAAGACGTAATTCGTGACATCTATGTATGGGAAAAATAGGTAGAGAAAGAGTTACAGAATGCCTTAAGATCTAGAAATTTTTTCAAGTTACTTATTCGCAAATGAGACCGTGGGATAGAAATTTCTTAAAACAAAACTCCTTTAAAATCCATGACTCTTAAAATAGTGATATTTTAGGTTTGTTTTATGAAAAAATACAGCACGTTTAAAAATAGTAGAATTCTGTAGCTGAACACGTTTTAGTAAAACCAGATTTAATAAAGTCAATGGTACAAAATGCCGTTGACCCGATGGTATCATTTGAAGACCACGTGTAAGACGCGTGTATATGAACCCATTATTTTAAGTTTAAGCGTGTATTTTGTATCACCATGAGTATCACGTGTCGAAAGATATTCAGCTTAAACTGATTTCAAATAATAAAAATCTCCTATTCAAGATTAGCGACATGTGTTGCTATGTCTTAAGCGGCGATTACCCCGTTAGTCGGGAACAGCTTCCAAGGTGGGATACGTGACCGTTTATTGCTTCTCCCTAACATGTGCCCTTATGTGGCAATCCAAGCTGGTCTGAACGCAACTGAACTGGTCTTCACGGAAAGACTATTTGGAACCAGAAGGTTTAAGAATTAACTTGAATTAAACGTATGTTGTTATAACAAAGGAACCCTGAAATAGAGCATTGGAGTCGACTGTGTTATGGTGCGAAGGAATAAAAGTAAAAAAAAAAGAAATTACATTTATTATAACACTAAACTTTATTAAGATCTAATAAATGTACCTATAAAATAATGATGTTGCTTATCATTTAGTTCAATTTAGTATTTAACTTTGCATTTAGTATTTAACATTGCTGGGTTTTCTCAGTACGTGTAAATGTTTTGACTGAGCAAACACGAGGTAGTGATCTCAGAAAGTAGGCTTTATATGCAGCTGCACTTTAGTAATTAGTTCTCGTCTTCATTTGGAACTCGAATACAAACCTGATTGTTCATGATTAGTAGGAAATACTTACTCGAAAATGGTTTGACTGTTGGAATAAATACTGGTTGAAACATTTATTCCGTTAATCTCCGGGGGAACTACCGTGATTTTTGGTGATATAATATACTTTGTAAACTAAAAATAAACTCATCATCACCCATATATCGTTCCATTATAGGACAAAGGTTTCTTCTCAGAATGAGAAGGCGTATGGTCATTGTTTGGTACGTTCGCCAAGCAGGGGTTAGCAGACTTCACACGCTTCGAAAACATTATGAAGAACTTAAAGGTGTGCAGGTTTGATTACTATGTTTTTCTTCACCATTGTAGGGAGTGATATTATAAGCACAGACAATTTTGTGAACAAAGAGATATATTATGTTACGTGTGCATGACCATCTCAAATATAGAATTTAAACAAAGTGACATCACGTCTGTAATCCTCGTAGAGGTAGACAGAGGAGTAGTACATTCTCAGGTTTCACCAGTTACGTTTATGCTCTACCATGAATTAATTAAGATATATCATCATCATCATCATTATCAGCCTACTTCCGTCCACTGCTGGACATAGGCCTCTCCAATAGCACGCCACTGAGCTCGAT
>DWDT01003888.1:0-11817 GCA_018245595.1 Microceris scylla | reverse complement strand
TGGGCGTAAATGGCTGCGTCACAGTTCCTAACTATAGCAGTCGTTTACGTACAATTTGTATTTGTACATTAATGTTTCTATGTTCAATAAATCTTTGAAATCTTTGAAAATCTTGAAATCTACAAATTTCAATTGAGACAGTTTAGCTTGATGAAGGATTAATTAATTATATATTTTGAATAATGAATTTAAATATTTTCAGATATTGAAAGGAATTTTATATATTATTATTAGTTTTTTTATGTTTACACGTTCTTTATTGTCCACCAAAGAATACTTAACAGTCAGTGGGTACTGTAAATATAGCAAATGCACACTAAGCTAACATAAAGTATCAAAAATGCTAGCCCGTTGAGTTTCGACACGAAGTCGTAGCGATCCTATCTAAGGATTATTGGTAGCTAGTGCTTGAAACATTAGGACTCGATTCTCAAGCTCACAGCCAAGTCCTCATTTACAATATAGTACATACGAAACCTTGTTAATTAAACAATTAACATACGCGTAAAGTGTTTTATATGGTATGGTATTACATAATTATTGTACGCCATTTTTTAATATTTCTAGTAAAATGGCTCTTACGGAAACACGTATACTCGTATTTTTACAAGAACACCGTTTTTAACAATCGATCTGAACATTGTAACGTTGCAAGTCCTTTAAATACGTTAACCGAACCAGTATATAGAAGTGTTAAATCATTTCAATTATATCTTTGATACATACACAATTGAATACATTTTGGATCCGTTATAATTAGGAACAAAATAATGAGATTGATGTAGTAGTGACTGTCGGCCATTATTCACCTTGCATCTTTATAGTCCTCTCCACGTTAGGTGAAGTTGGGAGCAAATAGAATTACTACTGACGAGGAGTTGACTAGTATATTCATCAAGTTCGACAGGTTTGAAAAAATCTACTAGTCTTTTTAGTTTATTAACCAGGTCGACAAAAATATTAAGGTTTTTCCATAGAACGCGGAACAATGATTTAAATTGAATATTATATATTCATATTTAACATCATCAAGCCTTCCGTCGTTCCACTGTTGAACATGGAAGTCCAGTGAGAATAAAAAGGGTTATTTCTAGGATCCGGGACCCCTGGAATGGAAAGCTAAATTTCGCTCCGTTGAGTGTTCATTGCCTCACAAAAAAAAATTATAACAAGAAATAAGACAGAGTTATCTAGTTATTAGTTAGCTAAAAATAAAAATTAGACCATCGACAGAAGGAAAAATGGTATAGATGTGTAAAGTGCGCGTATTTTAAACGGTTTTATTTTTTATATGCAGACAAGTTGTTATTAGGTAAGAATAGAGCACAAATCAATACACTATCGCTTCTGTGACACGTTTATTCTTTGGTACGCAAAGAGTAGTCTCGCGGGAGCGATGTACATTATCGCTACTCGTTACCACGAGACCACCATTACAGTAATTACGTGAATGACATCCGTACTCTGTATTCAACATAGATTATTTATTTTATTTATTTATGTCAAATGTATAATTCACATGCAATTTTACATGATGTACAATCATGTTCAAATAATCATGACATTATGGTGTTGTGTATAATACACTTTTTATAAATTTATTTACGTGCTAAAGTAAATCCTTATTCATCTGTATCACTGATTGGAATAGGTCCTGGAATTAAAAAGTCATATTCACGCTGGCATGTTACTGCTGGTGATAATTTAATGGATATTAATAATAATAATAATCGATCCATTTATAATTCTACTGTTGGAACATATTCCAACCACCCATAGGTCTCCTCTCATATTGAGAGGGTTAAGGCCATAGTCTGCTACGCTGGCCAAGTGCGGGTTGGCAGATTTTACACATCTTAGGATATGGTATTGGATATGGAATGGATATTGGATTGAATGAAATTGAATATGAATATATTTAAGACCACAATCTTCCCTTACTGGGTGTATTTAGTGACTGAATAACTTTGCCGGCACTAAGATTTCTCAGCACGTCCCTTTGTCAAAATTCTCATACGTCCTGATCGGGTTATTACGTGCGTCGCGTAAAACAAATGATCAACACGCGCTGATCCACACTGACTGGAACTGACTCTCCTTTGCCTACCTCTTCGGCGGTTAAGCGCGTAATGTTACGTTTATTATGAATGCGATTTTTAAATGATTAAAGTTAGTTTGTTTAAATGGTTGTAATTTGTATGAGCACGGTGTCGAATTATTTCGTTGTGAGTCGTTCAGTTGTTGATTTAGGAATATTTTATTAATGAATATCCTGCTAAAGAGGTTTATTTCTAAGCAACAAAGTATTCTAAGCGAAAATATAAGTGAACCCAATTAGAAATTTTCGATGATATTTCAAAAAGACACCGTAATGATAAATTAATAATAAATTAATCGCGAATGAATTAATGTGAAAACGCAATGTAACCCTACACTAAGTTCGACTTTCGAGAAGAAAATACTCGTTTTTCAGTTCCTATAAACGCCGAAGTGAAAACTTCACACACTCCGATTATTAAACGCCGATAGTTCTCTAAAGGGTCGTACTCCTATTGCCTACAATTTGTACGGACTGTGAAGGTCGACGTACATATACACATTGTTTTACTGTGAAACAATTGTTATTAAAACAATTTGTGTGTTTGGTCGGTCGGGAGCAGTTGCCGGTACATTAGAGCATTATATACGCTTAAATTGGAGGCGGCTTTATGAGTACTCAGAAGTAACGACGCATTAGTGACCTACTGAAAATGGGAAAGATATTGATTAATTGTGGGAATTGACAAATTCATTCAGTCTTTTTCGAAGTCATTACAGATGACATTGGTAGTGATCACTTTTGACAGCCGCTTGTTCGTCTTTACTCCTTTGAAACTTATCATAAAAAATTAAAACAGTCTCTTCTAGATTTTCTACCTCGTGTAAAACAGGTGAGTGCGTAAGCTCCACTCACGTATCGAGTTCCAGCTGGAATCACAAGTAGGGTCGTATAAGCAGGCGCCTAGATATAAAGTATTTTCATTCAAAACCTGACTACTTGATTACACTTATTAAAGAGTAAATTCAGTTCGACAACTCAGGACATTGAAAACTTATAAGCTTTGACACCCGCTTCAATACGAGATTTAGATGTAGGTACCACCTAAGTACCAATCGTTGGTAAATTCATAAATAGATAATTACAAAATACACTTTCAAACCTAGCTACGCCGGTTACGCAATAATTTGAGAAATAATGCTTAAAATAATGCTCAAGGTTTTTAAAAGAACGTGAACATAATTACACAGTAAGATAGCTGAAACAAAGAGCGGGAACAATGGCCGAAAACGGTTGCTTAAAAAAGGCATATTACCTCTATTTAGGTCAGAAGTCACAAAAGACGGTGAGGTATAATGGAAACGTACTCTTTTTCTACATATACGCCTACCATACATTTAGCCAGTTTGAAATATAGTAAGTACATTACGACATTTATAAATATAATGGTTAGTGCAGCTTTAAACAAAAACAATGCTAATTATGCTAATGCAGGCGAAATCGGCTAAAGAAAACAGTTGGTACATAAAGTTGTACCTCCCATGTAACTATAGACGTACATTTGTAAATATATGTAGAAAGTTATATCGGTATACAATATAATGAAACTATATGAAATAATGTGAATAACGCTGCATTAAATATGAAGAAAACCTATGTATATAGACCGATTTCAATAGAATCGAAAAATTTCGTAGGAAGTAATTTCGGTATAACAAGATATATGTATACATACCTACATATAGATGATGTTCTTATGTAAGTAATTCCCGCTTGTAACCACTCATGGTAGTCAAGTAAGTATGTATTAAGTGTTACAATATTTTTGCTTAATAATAAATCTGTGGGGCGTTATTAATGTTACATTCCTAATGTATTTAACGTAAAGTGACAACATAAAACAGGTTGGATGGAGACGTGCAAAGTCATGACTTACTTTAGTATCTAATTAATTATCCTCCACGTACCTACATTGAAAGGCGAGCTGGTAAGACGAGTGCGTTGCGGCAGCATTTATTTTCTCTTGAATAACAGTGGAGCTCTATACCAATTACTAAACTATAATCAGTTAATAAGTACATCAAAACTTTTAAAATGCTAAATCTTTGTTACACTTGTGCACCTGAAGCTCTAAAACGTTTTCATTCAACAGTTTATCATCTGGACTGGATACTTTGCCTGTTGATTTCTGCTACGTTCCATTTTGAAATTAAATTGCTACATTGGAAATTACTCCAACCCGCATGCCCAGAGTGGAGATTACGACCATAAACCCCCTTTTGGGAGATGCCTATGTCCAGCAGTGGACTTAACTAGGCTGATAATGATGATGATGATGATGATGATCGGAAACGAAATCGTCAACATATATAATGACAACTTCCTTACAATGTCTTTAAGACGGTATAGGAGTATGTCTTCCAAAGTATGAAAACACTCCCAAATATCATTCTGTCAATCCTCGTACATGCAAGGCCTGAAACTATTCTGCGGTACCTAATTTACGAGTATAGACCGTGTGAGGTGTTTTAAGATGTCTAGGTTAAAATGCTACTTTTCATTATACTTATGCAGAGGACTAGCGGGTTACCTTGTTATCATTTGCAAAATTTGAAAATTACAGTGAGTAAGCTTTTAATAGGAAAATATGGTTAAAACGAAGAGAGCCGACCTTAATTAGTCAAAGAGCTTCTCAATTATTAAACACACAAACTAATTAAGGCTTTCCCTATTATAATATACCCCGTAAGAGCGTCTGGACGTGTTAACCGCTCGGACGCTACAATTTAAATGAAGCCAGGTTACTAATTTAATGACATAATGTCAAAAATTCTGTCAAGCGCTGTCAGGTGGCGCTGGCCTTCTATTTCTTTTATGCACAGCTGAGTGATGCGTGAATAACTATTATTTGGCCACATACTATTTTATTTCAATATGCTAAAAATTTTCACTTTTAAAAACTTCAATTATGACCTATTAAGTTGCTCGAAGGCTCGTTCTTCATCTAAACTCATTTTTTATACGCTGACGTTTGAAGTAAGTTGAAGTTGATAATATAGTACATCTAGAAATACAAACTCAAAATATAGATACAGAATTTTAATAAATAATACTACATGTACGTACATTAAAAACATGCAATATAAATATATAATCTTAAACGAACAGAAGATTAGAATACGAATAAAATAGAAGATTAGAATACGAGCTGGAGCTGGATATTTATGATCTTGTTAACCGATCAATCAGTTGACCGACATTACCGACGATTCTACGAGGAAAACTTCGGCCCTTTCCATTTTGTACATGAGCAATAAATAGCCATCTACGATTTATTTTGCCCGCGCGCGGTCTGAGGCACGGTCAATAATTTAGATGGGTAATTCGGCCGTGAGTGAACTGATCGGATATTTTATTCAAACCATTGAAATAGGAATAGATAGGGTCTCAAGTACGGGCATAAACCCTCTATTAGAGGAGGCCTATGTCCAGCAGTGGACTAAGATAGGCTGATGATGATGATGATGAGGGTCTCAGGTGAAACCTTAATATCTAAAAAGCTAATAACTCCAAAGATTTGTGTTGAGAAAACGTTTCATCTTCATACTAAATTGTAATAGAACAGAAAACATTTCGTGATTACTCACGATATAGACAGCACTTGAAATGCCAGTGACCCGCTTATAGATGGCTCTTACTCAAATCACAGCGGCTGCGCACTTATAGGGAAGGTCATCATAAAACACGCCCCAAGAACCTAGCTCATAACCTCTCTAGTATTGGAACGACGTATGAGATTTATAAACTTTTTCGATATTGCTATACTTAAATGTCGATTCGTGCGAATCACAAGCTCTCTGCAGTAGTTTTATTTCGTACAATTTTTCTGCAAAATATATAATGTTATTTTCTTTCTGAAAACAAAATCTAACTACTACTATAAACGCGAAATGTATTGTTTTATTGTTAAACTTATGTTTTATTGTACAAGTTAAGAAAACTGCGTGTAACTCTCTCCAACATTTAAATGTCAAAACTTAGTATTTTTGTATTTCTTTGGTAGTCATATTCATTTCTTTGGTTTTTTTTATTTTTGGTAGTCATATTCTTCTTTCAATTTTTAAACACGCTTCTATTAAACTTACCTTAAACGATGTAAGCTTCCTAAAACCTGAAATTATTTTAAATTGCGTGCAAAAGATTAAAATGTTTAATTTATGTGTAATAATAATAAATAGTCTTGCCGTGATCACCGGAAATAGTAAAACACCCTGCCGGCGTCTGTTTCCGGACATATACAATCTAGGACTCTTCAAAACAAGGATGCATAGGCTTTTCCTAGATATGAGTGCGCGCCCTAAAATGGAGGGCGCGCCCGCACTTCCCATCGGGCGGGATCGCGGCCAAACGCTAATTAAAAAAAAAATCATGTACAGCGTTAGTTAAGACGGTTCTATACGAATGCCTTACAATGTAAGTTCAGGCTATTGTACACATATGTATATTAGGGTGATTTTCTTACACGGAAATATATGGTAAGGTAAAATGAGACTCCACATTTACAACGACCTTTTCTTTATTTAGAAATTCCACAATAAATTACTGACTGGATCTTATCCATAAACGGCAATATGCACAGCGAACGTGAATACTATAGGTTAACAAAAACTTATACATAACTTTTACATCATATATTAAACATATAATTATATTAGTATGCATAGATACATATACATATATATCTGTATACAGTCTATATTTACACACAATATATGTATATATTACATGACTTAGGTAGTACTTAACTCATAGAAATATTTACATGGGCCCCGATTCAAAACGAGTTTACACTACAGCGTGACTTCTAATTTAATGAACTTAGGTACAGTGTTTTAGTAAATGCAAAATTGAGCTAGAAATCAAGATGTACATGGTTATCGAGTTCTAATATACAAGTAATAATATCCAAGGTCCGGATATGTTGCCGTTTTCAGGATGCTTGTTATGAGGTAGGACATCTGGCTATCGCGTCACGGAATTTTACTTACAATTTTTCCTTATGTCGTCTACCCTCTTTTAATATTTTTTAAAACCCCTAATTACGCATTAAATACGGCGAAGAATTCTGATCCACCATTTAGAAACTTGTCTTGCCGCGAATGATTGATGAGGAATAACGGCATGTCCATGATCGGGCCGAAAGTTCAATCGATCTGCCGACCGACCGTGCATTGATAATGCACGATTGAGAAAAACAACAGAAAATTGCGGCTTGCCGCTAATCGGTAGTTCTAAATTTGAATTTGGTACAAATAGTATTTAAATGTCGACATAATTGATTAACTCGTCTATGACATAATAAATACATAATTATGTAAGTCGATGTGCGACCTATTATGAACATTTATGTGCATGAGTATTTTTTATACATTGGTAAATTATATTCATATGTTTCATTAAATATTTGATAAATGGCTTTAATCGCCACCAAATGTCGCATTTCACACATTTATACATTATTTCAAATGCTCCACCAAATCGGGTTAAAGTTGTATTTACACCAGTTTGGAAAAGAGACCGCGGTCCGATGTCGGCAAACGAGTTTCTAATGACACCTATAGCTCTTACAATTCATACATGTTACAGGCTTGATTAAATATTGTCACATACATACATATACAGGACCTAATTAAATTTCTGATTACGAGCCAGAATTTTAAGATTAGATTTACAAAATATTGTCCCTCAATTCACAATTGTAAAACAATAAACTTATAATAATAAAATTAATTAAAATAAAGTGATTACCCTGTTTTAATAGGCGCGGCCCATCATAGCTTTGTTAATAATAATACCATAACTGGATTTTTTCCGAAACTGTCAAAGGCGGTTTCGGTTTTTTTAATAAGCCTTTTAATTTAATAAGCCTAAATTAGTGTATGTGTTTGGCTGATTTTCTAATGCTTTGGCTTTTGATTACTTTGAGGTGAAACTTTTCATGTTTATTTTTATTGCAGTTGACAGTAATTTTCGAGGCAGACAATAGGGTCTTTTTTTTCTGGAATAGGTTCGTAGAACTCCTTTTTATCTTATACATCTACATATAACGTATGACATATTAGCATTCCAAAAATTTGGTAATAGTCATCAAACGAAAGTAAAAATGTGTTTTTGATAAACAAGAGGACACCTTGTACCGTTGTAATATCGCAAAACGACCATCAAAAACGCCGGCCTCACCCACTTAAAAATTCTCAACCATTAAAAACGTATCACTCACACCATAGAGCGCATTGCAAGTAGAAATGTCTCATACAATTACCTTCAGATTGTAAGAAAACTGAAAATATGTTAAATTTAATATCAAGGGCCATAAATATTGAGATAAAAATCATCTTTCAGCATACTGCACATCTAGCTGACAATTTATTCTAGGTTTTATTACACTGTGGTCTGACATGGCTATTATATGCAAAAGAAATCGTTAATAACTTCAAGGTCCGTCCTCAGAATACCATCGCATCGGCGTGTTTTAAGCAGTAGATCTATCTCAGCATACAGTAAAACTACTCAGAGGTCAGTTTTTCAATAGGTACTGATACCCGGATATGCATATTCATTGCTTTGAACATATTTGATAATACGTTAATGAAAAAATTGAAAACTCGTTACTGGTGTCAATCCTCTGACTGTTAGAAATGCTTAAGTCGTTTGCTTATAGGTTTTTTGTACATATCTACATATAAAATTCTCTTTGCACTCTATTGATGACTAAACACCTAGATTGACTTACAAAATTTTTGTCATATTTATAATTGAAAATTTTCTCTGTAAGAAATTTTTGAAGAAATAAGTATGTCCAGCAGTGGACGGGAGTAGGCTGATGATGATAAATATATAAAATATATTTATTTATATGATGATAAGTATATAAAATATATAAAATATATAAAATATATTTATCATCATATCATATAAAATAAATAAATGTATTAAACTGTAGTTTTTTATAATTTACAGCTTCGAGTTACCGTATAATATCAGCGATGTTAAAGTACCGTTGATACGTGCCCTTTCTACGTCATTCTTCATTTGTGTTACCAACAGATACGCTTCAGAACTTTATCTTCCGGCATTATATTATATGAACATATTCTAAATAACGCTTAAGCAGCTTTGCTTTTCACCGTCGAAAAGTTCTTTAATAATAAAATCTCATTAAAATATTAATTTTTCATCAGTAATAGGATTCTTTACGATGAATTTAGCGTCTAATGAATTGTTTTGCCTCTCTCATTTTCATAACGTTGCCCGGGTTTTGTTCGGTTCTCTAGCACAAAATATAAATATTCTTTTTCTCAATAATCTGAAATATCTTTTTATAAAATGAAAATAATCTTTATAAAAATAAAGCTGCAATAGGATAATCGTATTACTAATATGAAATATACGTTAACACATGGAACTGTTATGATTTGAATTAATTAACCGCTTTAATATTTACAATTCTCTTTTAAACGATAAAGTAAATGTCTAAATTATATACGTTGTTAGAAATATCGGTCTCCTCTCATATTGAGAGAGTTAGGCCATAGACTGCCACGCTGGCCAAGTGCGGGTTGGCGGACTTCATACACCTTAGATGTTTTTTTTAATGCTAGGGTGTGCAGATTTCCTCACGATGGTTTTCTTCACCGTTAGCAAGTGGTATTTAAATTTAAAACGCACTTTTGTAAAGAGGTGCACGCCATGAATTTGAACCCAACACCCCCCGAATTAAGAGACTGAATTCTTAACCACTAGGCTATCACTGCTTGTTGTTATAAATACAAAGTTAAAAAAAATCGCAATAGCTTGTCATACTTATAGCAACCTTGTCAGATAAGATTACTGAGTTCTGTACTTATTATTTCGGAATGAGACTCTTTTTGTGCGAATAATTTTGTAAGCGTAATATATTTACATCAAAATGGTAATGTTAAAAATGTTGTTTAGTTTATAGGCGCTTTAATTCTATACTAAAGTGATATTTTTAACGAAGGCTCCGTTTATATTTGGGATATAAAATATAGGTACGATTACTTATACATAATTCTTATGGTAAGCCTAATGGTAAGCCTTGTTACACACGAGACGGTACATACCCAATTGAGAGAATTTTATCTTCAGGTTTTATTTTATTATGAATTAATTAAAAATTAATTGTTTAATAATTCTTCAAAATTAAATACTAAATTAACTTATAATTATATCAATACAACAGCTAAAGACGCCTTCTGAAGCAAAGGATATGCAATAAAAATTTATCACTGGAGTGATATATTTAATACATACATACATACATATGTACATATATTTAATAGTAATTTTGAGAATCCCGAGTCCAGATAACTACACGCATTGCTTGTTCTTAGGTGTTTATTTTTGTTACTTTTATATGTTGCTAATACCATGAAGAAAATTTAGATAATCATATAAAGAATAACTTCATGGTTGTTCATGACAGGGTCGCGCAATGTACACCGACATGTTATCAGCGTAATATAAAACCGCCAAGTAAAAAGTTTAGTAATGACTAATCAGCTCAGGCCCGACCTAAATTAGGTTAATAAATTTGGATATTTATAAGGATTGCTATTATTTACACGGTCTTTATATATTTACTAGAATAACGGATTGTAAGAAAAATACTTTTGAAAATTTATCATTACGAAAAAATTCATACATAATACACAGCTGTACAATTGTAGTTGACGAATAACTACATAATATATATATATTCATTTTTTAAATTAATAAAATGTCACTAAATTAGAAATTCGTTCTCGCTAAACATCTAATCTAAAAGAAATATTCGCCAATGACACATGAATTATATGTATACTGGCAACATTATTAACACCGCGCACAGGAAACTGGCTTCACAAACAAAACTAATTCAGCAAAGCGGCCAACTTTGCTATTATAGTTAGGTTAGATAAGGACACGTGTTAAACACAAAAGAATAAGGAGAAAAAAAACAATGCCAAAGAAGAATACGTTGGGGCTAAAGTTTCAAAATTTTCAAACGTAGAAAGTATTTGTTGGTTTCTTGTTTGAGTGCAATGAATTAATATTGAAATGTATTATTTACATATTATTATATAAAAATGGTCGAAAAGTACCAAACTTATCTTTGTATTGTAGGAATGGCTGCGTTTTAATTTCACAGATTTACCTACACTTCGGTCAAGTGACACCAACAGCATAATTTTATTTACGTCAGACTAGATTATTTTTGAATATTTATTTTTTTTGGTTATATTCGGTCCGGTAAACATTTTTGTAAACAAAGATCACATAAATATAGTTATTAATATAAAACATTAGTATTTAATTAAACTCAAAACCGTATCATAAGGTAAAATTACTTCATAGTGACGTTTCGCAGCAGATTCTGTATGCCAGTGTTCTTAGGCTTGTATTTTGGATGCTATGACTAGAACTAACACTTCACGCAGTACATCACTACGGATTCTCGGCTGGACCTGGAATAGAAATTAATTATTTAACATCGGCTATTTTCATACTCCTACTTTGAAGATTATCAATAACTACTTATTAAGTCCAATCGCAAAAAATGCATTTCCAATTAATTACGTGTTGTTTGTAGAAATGAAGAGAAAGGAATTTTGAACAGGTATATGAAAAACTTGGCAAACGTAGTGTAGGACACCCTCCAGCTAGGTGGAGTGACGATATACGCAAAGTGGCTGGCAGTGGTTGGATGCGAAGAGCTG
>DWDT01003887.1:0-11818 GCA_018245595.1 Microceris scylla | reverse complement strand
TCACATAATACCTACTACATCAGAACACAAGTAGTTATTAGACTGTGTCAGGCTGACCCAGGACACAGACCTCTCTGCATGCAGGTTTGGGGATCGAGCAATATTTTCAAAACAAACTGCAAACTACAGAATGTTACTATATGTTTTTGGTACAGGCGAGGCGAGGCGAGTGAATTATTGTTGCACATGCGGCCCGCGCGCTAGCGGACGGGCCTGCATTAGTGGGGTAGGTCCCACGTGTATTAGAATAATAATTATATTCAGAGAGAAGGGATAAGTCCACGCGTAACAAGTTTAAACGGAGAAACCTACGTATGTACGTCCAACAGTGCATTGATGTCGGCTAAAGATGACGAGGATGCTGATAAAATTTTATAAAGCAACCACCAGCAAGTATTTAGGCATTCCAATTAATAATATCGTTTTTAACACGATTCAAAAGTCCAAAACATTTACATCACGTTCGAAAAAATACGTGTATAAACTACCAACGGAAATGTAACTTATACCGTGTCAATAAATTCATTAACATTTTTATGGAAAGTAGTTCGGGCTGGCAATTTCGTAATAAAGCGCTATTGAGTGAGTAATATTGTCCGCAAACTGTGTTTACAGACGGCGCAGTAATACCTCTTTATTATCTGACAGGCTATTAACATCTCGGAGGTCATCGTTAACCGAAGATGTCTCACATTTTATTGGAGGCTTACTTCAGACATGCTCCAATGAAGAACGGCAGCGCGTCAGCCCCAAGCTCGTCGCGTCCATTATAATGTGCTAACTTAGGCGTTATTAAAGCCCATTTGTTATTCCTTTCTAATAAACTCCTACGGATAGGATATGTTTTAAATATTCATATATACATATGTAACATTTTAAAGATGTAATTGCATATTGTCGATTATATTGTGAAATTTGCAACAACGGAATGTAACTGGCTTATTAATCTCACCTGCCCGTAGTGCGAAAAAATATAAATATGTATAAGATATGTTATGATGTTCATTAAATGTATTTATACACCTTATAGTGAATAAAAACTTTGAATTTTGAATTTTTGCCCTGCTGTACTTTTTACTTTGTAATTTTTGCACGAGGCTCTGGTGATCGGCTGATTGCGGTACAGTGCAGCTTAGCTAAGCACTGTTAAATGCCTTGCTCGGGCTCGACAAACTGTGCTTTCCCTCCCTAACCCGCATACGCGTGGAGATTATTGGCATAATTTCCTTCGGGAACGCCAATGTCTAGCAGTGGACTGAAACAGGCTGACGATAACGGCGATGATGTTTTTCTGTTAGTCGGCGGATTTCATAACCGCTCTGTATTACCATGTATTGATTACCGTAAGGGCTTACCAAAAACGTCTCGTGAGTAATAATTTCTACCATAAATACAAAATATTGAATATCTCATTGCTAGTGTTCAACAAATGAGCACAACAGTAAAGTTGGAGCCGGCGAAGGCCCGCGCTCGGCGCGAGGCTCTGTGTGCGAACTTGGTCCACAGATCTCGTTTACAGAATTGCGGCTAAACTCCCAAATTTCTTGTGCAGATGTTCCCCGATGTAACAACAGATGCCGGGATTGAATTAGTTATCAAGAAGTATTATTTATTATACTTAACGCTACCCGTCCTGGTTATTCTATATTATTTACTTTCTGTGTACTTCACGTTCTGAAGTTAAGTTCGAATAAAGCCTTAGATTAAAAAAAAAACAAATGTAGAGTATCAAGAGGCTTTGGAATATTATATGTATTTACGTAATTAGGCTTAGGTATAGTTACAATTATTTTCTTAGGGGGTAAATTTGTTAGGTACTAATGAAAAAGTTCAAATAAATTTTATTTCAGTTTATTTTCAAACGCGTAGACGTAACATAATAGCGTAACGCACGCATCGTTATTTATACTGTCGGGTAACGGAGTAGCCTCTAGAACTGTTTGTTTTTTATTTACATATACTCAACTTAACATGAACTTAATACACTATTAAAAATATTGTTTTACTCCCACACTAAGAATGTCTAGACGTGTGTTATTACAGCTAGTACAAGTACTGTTTGACTAATTCCTGTTATCCCTTGCCAGTTTTGGAGTTGCGACGGTCGCTAGGTTCCAGTGCGATTATTACTCTATCTTCTGGCCACAATATTGGAAAATTCCCGAGAGGGCTTAATAATAACCGGTGGCGCGCAGGCGGGCGGCGCGCAGCGGGCCAACGGCGGCTCGGGCACGGCACTATTCTTGGCACTGCCTACTGGAGATACAATTTAGTGCACGATATGAATAAGCCTTTGTCCAATTTAACGCTTTGCACTTTTCCTTTAACGGTAAACGAACACGCGCGGCGGGCGCTCGGCGAACGCCCTTGCACTCTCAAATAACTTATTTTATTGAAAATATTTAAGATAAAGAAATAATTAAAACTTTGTGAGCTTCAAATATTTCTGAAAGAACAAATGTCTGCAGTTTAAATCAGAGCACATTATTAAATAGTATCATAATGTTAACTGATTGGCCAATATATTGTATAAAAAACATGAAAAAAAAACGCAGTAATGACACATGAAAATATTTTCTTTATATTTCTTTATCTAAACGGAAGAGTAATTATTCTAATACATTAACGTAACATCACACCTTCAAACCACGAAGGGAAAGAGGAGGAGGAGGAGGACTACACTTAGTAAACGTTTAACCAATTACGTTTACGTCTCACCATGGAATAGGCAGTGAGCCTATTGCCATACACCAGTCACAGAATCAGAGTCCGAGCTAATGCAAAAAATTTCTACTAGAAAGTCTAAGTTAGAAAAATCAAGTAGTATCCGACCCTGGGGTTGTTGGGGTTGAACCCAGGACCTCTCGATTAGCAGTCGCACTTGCAACCAATCGACCAACGAAGCAGAGTTTCATATAAAGTGTACCAATTTTTGCACTGATTATTTTAAATTTTCATGTCCACTAAACTTACTCGAAAAATCTTATTTCAAAAATGCTATTCAAGGTCGGCCTCATAATATGTCCATAAGTGGTTGGATTTTTTCCACAGAAATAGTTTTATCAGTACGAAGTAATATTTTTTATCAACATTCTTGGCAAAAACAACGCTGTAGTTTGGCCAGTGTTGCGCGGGTTAATGTTCTTTATTTTTGCCTTATTATCGCGGAGGCCGGAGCATCTGTTGCTTGTACGCTCAAACAATGTTTTTGGTCGACGACTTCACTTTACTCTTGAAAAATATTAATACGCAAGAGAAGAGTTTTTCACCTTGGATAACTAGAACAATTTTTCACTGATCTGAAACTCTACAAAAACCACAGGCGAAGTTTAAAACCGTATAAAGATGACCAGTTATGTTAGTTCGCTATAAAATATTTGAGTACAATATTTACACATAAAATGTTGTTACAAGATGGACAGTTACCATAATGGCCTCGAACTCCACTCGAAGATCTGCGACTGAATTGTGCCACTCCAGGCGGCTCCGCGACCCTCGTGACAGCACTCCGTTACGAAACTGAGTGAAATCGACAGAAACATTGGCATCCTTGCTTTTTAGTAATACGTCGCGTATTATTAAGCGCTACGTGACTTTTTATATACGTTATTAAATTCCGTACAGGCTTCGATCTCACGTAATTTGTGGGATAGGCCACTTAGTTCCACGACCTGTCCGACGTCCTCGTCTCGTCTGTGTCTTCAGCTCTGTTGCTTGACAATGAGGTATTGGCGATTTCATTTAATGAAATATGTGTATGATCACCTTTTTAGGAAAATTTCATTGAGATTTACATAAAAGTAATAATAATCAGTTGAATATGTACAGTAATATGAGATAATGCGGCAGTCGTATAACTCACTTGACCACCTTTAACCCGCACGCAACATAATTTCAGCGCTGGGCCGCTGCCAGCGCCACGCGTTATTTGATTCCTTACTGTGAATATGGTTACCCTGAATCTTTTAACGCTTAACCGCTCTGCCAACTTTGCATTAGAATATTCCTTGTTCTGAGCCAGCGCGAAGATTTGGATTGTATACAGTACACCGCAGATTATGTAAAACTCTCTAGATAAAGATTATATAGAACTAATACAATTGATAAATATGATATTAGTTTAACACCTAATAATTTAAATGTGGATCGCAAAATTTTAATTGAAAAGTGAAAAATTATAAGGCTAGTAATACATACGCTTAATAAGTATTTCCAGCAGGCATCCTATAGAAAGACCGGATAAATAAAATTGGCTGCAGTGAAAATGCCTCGGCAATTGAACTGTGGCCAAGATGCGAGCGCAGACGGGCTGAGGCTGCAATTTGCGGAGTCTTCTAATTCTTCCTTATTTATAGCAGTGCTTAGAATCAATATCGACTATATAGAAATGTTGTATTTCTTTGCAACGATTCTTATTATAAAGAACAAGGCGATCTCCTCTCGACTGTCAGATTACGTTCTTATACATGTTCTAGCTCCGTTAATATAAACTTTAAGGAATGTAATATTTTGTCAGCGCGGAGTGTCAGAACTTTGTGTTCGACGCGTATCGTAAATACGATTCCGCAATTCTATATCGATATAGCTTGTCCTCATAGTACTTGAACGTGCAACAACTTCAACATCATTAACTGGGACAATTGTAATATAACAATTTAATTGACCACAACATGACATGGTCGATCTCAACAATTATAAGATAATTGCAGATATTCATTGGCAACAATGCGGGCCCTTAAACTTTCGTTTTTGTTGTAGGTAAGGGGCACGCTCAGACACGTCACCTGCGGGCTGCCAGAGAGTAGACAGGAACAATTGCAATTGTCTGCGACGTTGCTTTGCGCCCGTGACACCCGTGATGGCTGCCTGCTCCGAGATAAAGACTACTTTAATGTCTCAAAAGCTGGCTTCCAACGACAATCTATCACGACATTAAGGTCATGTCGCCGGTCGCGCGCCGCCCGCCACCCCGCACTTACGATCTGAATAGCAAATTTCTTAGGCTTACAAGACGTAGGCGTAGCCCAATGGGTTAGTACAAGCTCCGTCTGAACTGATTGTGTAGTTCCATCACATATAAGTAGGATTTGGGAGTGAGTGATGAGACAGCGTATAAAAGTATTTTGGACGAAATCTATCTACTAATTGTTAAACTATTTTAATAAGATTACTGCCATACATGTTTTCGCCATCAACATGAACAAGAATGAAGAAATTCCAGAATTATTTAAAAAATGCGCGAATATTGTTGTGAAATGCTATTAAACATTCACAGGTCCTTTCGGAAAAAAAGTCCTTCATTTGACTTTCAAATTTTGTAATCGTGCCTTTAGCAAACAGTTTATAGGCTCCAGTAGAATCTGATAAAAGCAGCGTTCATTGCTTAATGAAGAGTGTTTTATTTATGGGTCTTTGTTAGCCCTCTTTAAAATTCAATCGCGAAGTTCGGGAAGGGTTCAGCTTGCCGATATTAGTGTTTGCTCGGATGCTCTCTTGCGTATTATCTGTTTGGGAACGTCTATTGTGGCTCGGAGCAGTATAAATTGATGAAACAACCTCAAGGTTAGAATTAGGAAGCTCGGGATGTAAGTCAATACAGAAGGGTCACGAGCAGGAAAAGATACAAACTAAGTCGAAGATAATTACTATGCGGAGAGGATACAATTGTTCTGTAACTAAGATGTTGAAGTAGAAATAGCGGACATTAAATAGTGTCAGTGTGTGAACATCATTACGCCGTGGCAGGTGCCAGTCTCGCTAGCGCAGTTCAAAAGAAAGGGGCTCAACCGGAAGTAGAATGTTATATGAGACTGATTAGATGAGGATTTCGCTGCCTTTGTCGCCGGAAAGAACTCTTGGAATTTGGCAAGGTATAATGGAGTGGTTAATACCGACCAATCAAATATGCTGTTTATCGATGAGCGCTCTATATCAGAGAGTGGGGTGCTTGTTAGACCTGTACTGTTTGGCGTTTAAATACTAGTACTGTATTAGTACTAAATGCAAAATACTCCACAAGATGGCTACTTCTCGCCCGTCGCACACCTGCTGCGGTGGAACAAATTGCTTTAAAGGGTCCCGCGTGGCCTCGCGGACCGAATTAGAGCTTCGTCGCAGACGAGGAAAAAGCTTTCATCCCTCATTTATCATTTAGACCCGCCCGGAAAAATTTCAGCCACAGTGAGTCCTGTCTCGTCATTATCGCCCAATGATGCGCATATCACGCCTCAAGTCATCCTAGAATCGAAAGATAAAAAGTAACTTAGTTTTCGCTAATATTTGTGATTTAATAATTTCATGGTAATTTGTGATGTGATGTTTCACGTGATTTAATAAAGTAATTATAATGATTGCCTCATTTGTCCAATGCTGGCTTGCGCGATCAAGATGTTCTGCGTTCAATCCCCGTTTTGGGTGCTATTGGCTTTTTCTAACTTATAATTGGTTCTATTGGCTGAGATTCTGGATTAGTGCCCAGTATATGGCAATAAGCTCGCCACCTTTTCTTTGATAGGACGTGTAATGCACCCTGTAAAACGTGTGAGTATACTAGCCACCTCTTCCTACCTCTTCGAGATGAGAGAGGCGAAATATTATGTTTTTAATAAATTTATGTTCTTAAAGTTGTTGTAATAATGCAGTAGATCTACTTCAGCTTTTCAGATAACAGAGTGCATCCTGCATTAATATTTCATCATGGTAGCGTTTCATCTATGGGTGTGTGTGTGCACCACATACTATACACACACGCATGAAACACTTCCATGATGAAACCGATACCAGGCATAAGCGTAATTTCAGTAGGTAGTAAGTAATAATCAAAAATAAGGTCGGAAGACAATAGAAATTTCTAATACTGACCGATCGAATGCTATGACGGAGTAATAATTAAACTGTCGTCGCTCGGAGAAGCGATCACAATTTGCAATCGACGCGACACCGGAGCGGGCCCGAAGAATTCTAATTACGCGACTTGTGATGCGATATGTACGCGCGTAGGCCTGGAGCTCGCTTCGGTATTTGTCCCACTTGCAAAACCGCGCCTGGAATTTGACTACCGGCTGCGCTGCAGTGCTCAGGCCACGGAGCGTCGCGCCAGCGAGACAATTGAATGTGCCCATCACGCTGCCCACTTGCGATCTTCGGATAACGTGTCGAGGAATCGATCGTTACATAATGCACATCCACTCTCTCGAGTAGTTATTACATCTCATGTAAAATTTTCCTGTTCATTGCGAAGTTTTCCTTATTTTAATGATTAGATACCTATGGTTTGGTTTCTATCAACTGTAAATATCCACTGGACACCGGTGAGACGGACGCAGATAAAATGATTTGTATATGTACCAGGACATTAAGTTTAATGTACTCTCAGACATTTAGTATGATCAGACATTAAGTATAATGTACTAGTACAATATGTCTTTAGACCAATTGTTATCGCATGTCGTTATATTATCGTGAAATATATTACATCGTCATGCCCGTTCCCTTAAGATCTTAAAAACGAAGGTAAACACAATGGGAACGTTGAAACACGTTAACAAAATAAGGAATACAGAAAATATTCTCCAGCGCTGAAACTGAGACCGACGTAACTAGAAAAACGCTTCTATTTTCATGCATAGGTAGAGCCACAAAAAGGAAATAAAGAGGAAAATGGAACAAAACCACACAGATGTAGCGCAAAACTCATAGATACTTTGTAACGGTAGGGAGAACAACGTATTGGATTTTGCAGAACGAAAAAAACTCAGTCAACCGGTAGTTTCAGTGATTCGATTGTAATTTTCTATCGGCCCGTCGTCGTCGCACTCTCGCGCGCTCCTGCGATACTTATGTTAACTAGTTTGTGGATTCATAACTATGCATTGTATATTTATCGCGCAACATCGGTTTCAAATAATTAATTTTTCTTTACATCTATTTGAAGTTATGGACAAATAATTTTTCTTTAGATCTATTTGAAGTTATGGAATATAACAGACGATGTGAAGTCGAGAGGCTTTAAATCTTGTTAAGAGATTTCATTACAATTGTAAAGTTACCATATTTCTTTTATAATGTCTCATTATCATACCATTATCAACTATCCACTACTGAACGTGCACAGAATCAGAAGACCTAAGGGTCTATTTCATTCTTTATGTATTCTATGCCCCTGAAGAGCCGGATATTTTAGGTCTTCGCACTCTCATCAATATTTTATTCATGTCCCACATCACAACACCCAATAACGTTATTATTTGCTTCACTTGCATCGATCTTGCTAAGAACGGAGCTTAGTCCAGAAAAATCAAGCATTTTACTCTATCAAGGCAATATCCAGAGTTGCGCAACTTGCACTGCAAGTTGCATAAGTTTTTGGTGGGACCACTTCATGAAGTAATACAGTTAAATCAGCATTTCCTTAGGGCAATAGCCTTCACTCACACAGTGAGCAAGGGGGCAATCTTCTTGTCAGTCAATTATACCCATTCAATTAAATATTACGCCGAGACAAAGCAACGCTGTCTCATACGACAAACGCCTGCCTATCGTGCATTAAAACAACAATTTCGCATATGAAATGGTAGAACTGCTCCGGTTCCTTTACTCCGGTGGAACTGCTCCGTTATTCCAGTAACAAAGGAAGATCCCCATTTCAGGTAGGAATTAATAATTTTGCAAAGTTTAGCAAGAAACGTCTTTTGTTTGCGTGTTAAGAAGCAAACTCCAGCTGCGTTGACAGCGTTCAAGTAGTGTTGGTGTCGAGTCCGCAACAAGCTGTCAACTCTGACTAATGGAGGTGTACTCGTAATAAGTTGCGCGGCGCACCCGCCGACTTGATAACGTTAACACGGGGAGGACAATCCGACACAGCCAGCTCTGGGCACCACGCCCTTTGTCAAATTAATGACAATTACAACGAATTGAATTTAAACATTTCAACTATGGCTTCGTTATAAGCGCGCCAAACTTTGAAGCCATCGACGCGTCGAACGTGTCTCATTCTGCCTACGTACAGCTACATATTTGGGTGTAACAAGTGATATGAAGACAAATAAAATTGTAACTCGTTTAACTTAAAAAAGAGCTTACTGGCCGGGCGGCTGTTTTGAGGGCAATTAATATACCATAGCCAATTTAACAGTATACATAATCACGGGGTATTCGCTGTACGCTGGCTTTCACGTCTGGAATAGTACCATACTGTACAGTTTTGAGTAAGCAAATTGGTGCGATGGACGACCTGGTGTTGCGTACATAACGAATGTACATATGTTGCGCATAGTTCGTCAGAACAACCCACATTAATATATCCCTGAAAGTTTGTTTATATTTTGAAGGCTTTTCCCTCGTGCCAGGAACACGTTCACTACAAACTTCACAACTGATGTATACAAACAAAGGTCTGGTTATAAATGATACTTTGTCAGTTTGGGTCATATGGATGGGAGATATATTTTTTCTTGTATTTAAGAGCCAATACCTTCCCGATCCCGACGCAGTGGTCGAAAATAAGTTGGCATTAGGGCTCAATTTTTTTTAATAAATCGACAAACATCCCTGTTCGTATTTAAAGCGTTGCAATATATTTTTTGAAAAATATGAATTTGCTTTATCAGTAATTAATCAATATCTTACACTCTTTTCTTAATTAATTATTATCACAGTCATGTTCTTACGGCATTGTACTTTCTACCAACTCCTGATATTTGTCAATTTTCAAACCAAGGTAAAGCAATACGTAAATTTTGTTAGTAAACTTAAACAAAATTATTGTTTAATGTTACTTCTCTGAACATACCAAATCCTAATATACTCTTATATTACACGGTAGCTATTATAAAAGTATGTAATATCGCTAAATACGCTAAGTATATATTTAGAAGTTTTGCTCATTAATCCACGAAACATAATATGCGCTAAAGCGCTTCTACAAGTGTAAAAGTACGGCTTGGCTCTTTCAATTAATCAACGTTGTTTCATATTGATCATCAATATATTTATAATATCATTAATGATTTTTACAAAATATGCTAAAAAATGTCCGCGCCCGCCAGCGCGCTAGCCGGCAACCCCGCGTCGCGGGATGAAATACCCCGCGTCGCCGCAGCAGTTGGGCCGCTGTAAACAATGCCGTCCATTATTCTCGTGAAAAGCGATTTTTGACGATAAATCTTCCATTTGAATTGTTGTAATCATTTTTACCGCGTCAGGCGGCTCCAGACCCTCAACCGAATGACTTTCCGCCGGATTTGTAGGGGCATTCAGAGTATCGAAGATGTAAAATAATAATACGACTGTGACGACGACCTAAACGTATATTTTGTACGTCCTGATGAAGATTCGCCTACTTTTGATGCTAACGGGTAAATTGTGGATTGCGGAAGGGTTAGAAAAAATTGCAAGGAAAATGCCGCGGTTAAAACGCACGGTTATATTTTTGATAAACAGTTTAAAACTGGGCAATAAAGAAATTGTTATCCTTAGGTAATAAATTTTATGAAGTGAGTTTCAGAAATAGTCTTTAGAATAAAACCTTAACGGCTTACATCTGTAATGGTTATAATCGCGTCCCCGCCGAGGGCCCGCTATCGACCCGCGCCGGCGACCTCTCGCTCTCCTGCAATATCAATTTAAGGGGTTTATCCGCACACTCCTCGACCGTTTTATCACCCAATAACGCGCCGCGCAGCTACAAGATATTCATAAATAACAGCATTTATTATTCATGAATTCTCCAATTGGTTATTACTGTGATAAAGATTAGAAAGAATTCAATTTCTTGTATAATATTGTCACACCAGAACTAGTTTCAACAACACCTTAAGTAAGCTTGAAATGACATCGTTATATTGAATAATACGTGGAGCCATTCGATTTCTGCTTTGAGCTATGTAATTTTAACTAAAATATTGTTATGGTCAGGATAAAAGGTACTCCAGAAAAATGTGAATGACGTCGACGAGTTCTTTAGATGTCAAATACGATGGAATTAACAAGAACATACGAAATATACAAACACATGCAGCAGTCTAGTATGAATGTCCAGCTGAGTGGATGGGGTGGCCAGTGTCTAACAGAATATATCCCGGAAAGTTTTGGGACATTCAAATAGTTATATCTATTCTCATTCTATCTAAGTAGTCCCAGAACTTTTGTATCCATAGATACAAAATTGATATAAGCGGTTACTGGCTACATAAAGTGAATCTTACCTTGCGAGACAGTAGTTTATGCTGATCTCTTCTGCTGACGTCTACATAATACATAACTTTTAATGGCTTTTATCTCAAAGACTCAAATCTCCGGCGATATGTTAACAACTTGTTTAAGTACTTTCTAGATTATTCATTAACGTTTGTGGTACTTGAGTATTCGTTAGTAAAACCATATTAATCTATTCGTCACATTACGGTCCCATGATTTAGAGCGAATCCGTCGACGTGCATAGTTTTCAATTTCCCTTTGTTGCCCTTTCTAATCCCTAAGGTTATATACGTTATCGTTGTAATCGTTCTATAAGATCCTTGCCGTCAAGTTTTCAACTTCCGCGAATTTCTTAACTATAACAGTTATGTAACTAGTCTTTCTTTCAAACTATGCTTCTTCACTTGACTGTCATAGCGAATTTGTGTTCTCATCTACTCGTTTCTGTAGATTTGTGATACAGTCGTCTTTGGGTTTTCGAGAATTTGTAGCAGATTCTGTTAGGAAGTCTAGGTATGCCGTCATTTATTTTCTGAATTTTTTTAATGTTCTCAGAATCGATAGCACTTCAGAAAGAACTCAATATAGAGGTCTCAGTTGCATTGATGTTCTTCGATAACCT
>DWDT01003886.1:0-11820 GCA_018245595.1 Microceris scylla | reverse complement strand
ATCCACACGAGAAGCGACATAAATGATATACGGAGGCAGTCAGATGTTTGCACCTGTCATTTTTGACGTGTTTCGTTCACAAACGGTCGCGTAAAAATTTCGCACTCGTGCAAAAATTTGCACGAGTGCGATATATGCGTATTTCGTCATCATTCTCAAACTGTCTCAGTCTACTGCTGGATATAGGCTTAGGGTTTGACCACAATGCCTCCACTGGTTATCTGGGTTCCGGATCTGGGGAATGACGAAATTAGTACTTAGTTTCCTTATATATACTACTTAATATTTCGTAAAGTCATATTTTTGTATTGATCAAAAGTCGTTTTCCGTGATTCATTTGAACCGTTTTGTTCTATTAATAAAATAGAAAAATAACAGGATAATTTTAAAATGTAATAATAAATTATCCGCTGTCGTGATAAATGTACGTGCTTTATCTCATAACCACTGCAGGCGACTCGAGTTGTTGGCCCAAATTTTGAGTGTTTCCGTTATAGCACTCTGTTGGTATTACTTTTTTACTAAACGCGGAATTGCTATCGTTTTTTTTTCGTTCGTAAGTACCAAATGTGGCTAAACACTACAACGAACTTAAGTGAGGCAACTAATATAGCGATTTACAAACGTTACAAACAATTTTACGTTTTGGTTGATGTGAAATTATGTATTGATATTTTAGCTTTTGTTGTACCATTCTAGTTTTGAATATTATATATGTATAATTAATTAATTACCTGATTTTATTAGGTTTCGCACTGCATTTAATATGCTTGATTATCAATTCTACGGTGGCAGCAGTCCAAAGGATCTAACGGTTAAGTAATTTTTCTTTATCCCGTGAAAAAATTAAACGTAAGGAAATAGGTAAAAAGTAAAATAATAATAAAACATAGCTGCTCAAACCAGGCGAGATTAAATAGACAGTTATTTAAATCTGATTATCTACAAACTTAAACACTAAACTATTTTTATAATTTCGTTTCGTAATTATAAACCAAAAGAACAAAATAAATATGTTTCCTTCCAAACCAATATTGAAACATTAGCCTAGCACCTAACGCCTAAAATGAATAACTGACATACCATTCACAAATAAATTAGAGCAATGAACACGCTATGATTTTCCAACGTTTAATGTTAATAAAACATGGTGCCAAGAAATACAATAAAACGAATTAAATCCGACACACGAAAAGGCCGAAGAAAAATCCGTGAATACGATACCCAATTCGAATTTCAAACTAGATGTATCGCAATTGTGAGTTACCGGTGGTTTTTTCTTTTTGTCTTACATACGCTTAAAGATAAAAGTGATAACTGAATTACGCTCCTTCCTTCGGCCTCTTTCGAACTTTCCTATTTTTTGCTGGAAAACTTTTAACTTTCTTTCGAAACTCGCTTGATTGCCGGGCTGTTTTGTACGCTTTTGTTCGAATATGGAATTTTTTTTAAAGCAGAAATCTTCCATTGAATTGCAGTGTGTCATTTATAATTTTTGTCTATTTTAAGCTATTCTTTATCTGTTTTTGTAGTCTGCTTATGCGTAGAATAATACCACAAACCTTACCCCCGGTATTTCTCACAAATATGACATTTTTTCAAGCGTTCTGCCTTTGTGTCGTTCTCCCTGACTTTAACGATCAGTTTTTCAGATGTCAGGGGAGTTCAACCCCCAGCCAGCACCTTTATGTAATTCTTCTTATGAATTTCAATAAGAAATCTTCGAGCGTCCTATTCCTTGCGTCTATTATTTGAAAATGGAACAAATAGCAAAAGGTAAAAAAACCGCAAGGGGAACTCACGTCGAGGAGCTGGCTTGAATAGTGCCATTGTCATGGCCCCAGCGTCATATGCACTTGCAACAGCTGATTCATATCTTGCGTCGAGTTTATTTTTAGCAGCTGTCTTGCAAATGTCTGAAATAACGTCTTTTGTACTGCGGGACATATTTGCTATGAATCGAAATTTACACACTTCAAAATATACTCCGCTCGTTTACATAGGGCACTAATTTGACGCTTGCTAAAAATTGAAGGGCTGGTTTGTATAATATTTGGATTGGAGTAAATGACAAGTTTTTCAATAAATTACGAGATATTCAATAAAGGAACTTGTGTTATAGAAGAAAGTTCGAAAATGCATGCAGACGCTGCCCATTGCTATAGATCTTATCATCTCTTTAGTTGCGTGACTGGAATGCTATTAATATAAAATTCCTACTAATGCTAATTTTTTATCTAATTTAATAAATTATAAATCTTGATGAGGCAAAGTTTTTCACTTACTCTTGCTGTCAAATGAAAAAATGCTGTTTATAAAATATTGTGTGAAAAATTTACATTTCAGTTTAATGGCAAAATCGTCTATGGGCTTTAGGTCCCGAGAACCCTGTTCAATATCTATTTTAAAATATTGAAATAATATTGATTAGGCAGTACAGTGCTTTCGTACAAGTTTTGTTCCTGTTTACTGATTTAATATAATAATATGATTATACAAATGTGGTCTGTACTTTAATGAAAGTCTTAATGCTCCTATTAAGAAAAGGCTTGCTTATTAAAAAATTTCGTTAATTAAATAAATAATGATTTCAGCAAATTATTAGAACAAAGCGGCCGCGACGTGGTTAAACATGACCATCATAAAAACTGACTAATAAAGTTAGTAATTTTGTAAGTATTTTATTAAATGACGTTAGCTTATTTGCAGATACCAAAAATTTTTTGTTCTTATATTTGCTTTTAACCAAATCCCGGTACACAGTAACTACAGATTATCCTTCTGTATCCAGTCATATAAAGTGTGGTTATAAATTACCAGACCAAGTAATGCCGAGTCTGTTCCTCCTGTCCGACGGCGCTGATTAATTACTTTGAAACGCTTACCAACTTAGAGACATTTCAGCGCGTATTAAGTAAACCTAGTTAAGAGACGGGGCTGGGCTAAAATAGACCATCTGGTATATAGTAATCCGTGTAATTGAACCTGAAGCTACAAGTATTGTGACGTCATGCGTATGTCCTGTGATTTGGGTTAGGTCATTTATCGATATAGCCTAGCTTAGGTCTTATTTGAGGGTCTGACTCATGAATTGGCTTTATCACATAATGATTGTAGTACGATAGACATTAAAAAGAAGCGACACGACTAAAGGAAACAACGCAACACTTTACAGTGAAAAGTTCGGAAAAAAATTCACACTACATTCTTTTTTTTTGAATATTACTGAATAATGATAAATTTTAAGTTCACTTGGAAACACAGGCGCAGAATATAGCAGGAAGGGTTCATCGGGGTGCACTTGCATCCCTCCTGTCTTGGAAGAAAATACAAAGGAAATCATTAAGAAATACATATATTTTATTAAATCACTGTTTGAATTAACACATTGAGGTACTCTTATGAATAAAATTGAACACCACGTTTTTGACACGATATGTCTAATTTTATATAGCTAGATTTAATTATATGCATGAATACATGATATTTTATTAATAGTATAGTATGTAGATGTACTTCCCTGAAAACAATCCTGGCGCCGTCCATGGTTGGTTAACAAGCTGTGTGGAGAAATCTTATTCGAAGTTTAAAAGTCAGTGCAAAATAAATCAAGTTAATTGCATCCATGTAAGCTTAAGTTGGGACACCGAGCGTTGGAAAAGTTTTGCGACGTCCAAACTATACGCTATTTAAACGTACGTATGTGTTAATATGCCTGGCGTACTTCCAAATTGCGCCTGCACTGGGCCAAGCTCCCTTGAGGTCACTGGAACGTGCATGTTAACATATTATGCCAAAGTATTTCATATACATAGACATTACTCGTGACAATACTGTCTCGACATTCCTTTTTATAGACGTCTACGTATGTTACTTGAAAAATAAAATTTTCATACATTCACTATTCATTTAATCTCTTTATAAAACTAAAGAATGAAATACATCACATTTACATTCATAGTGCATTTCACTCTTAGCTTACATTCAACTTAAAGGTTTACCATACTATTCTATTTCGATATAAACGAGCGCAGAGGGACCGGATATTTCTTAACATTCGCGTTGAACACAATGCCGCCTCGTTTGAAAATTTAATTTCTCACTAAAATCACTCTTCTGGATGTCGGCGTGGCATCGGAAACGTTAGTGATCTTGTGGGACTCCAGTACACGTATAGGTACATACGAAATATGTGCCTGAATATCACGAAAATGTCGAGCGTCGGTTTTAGGCATTGCGCGTCATGTGTTTGTTTCCGCCGAGTCTCAATTTGGAAAACCGAATTATAATCAGTTTGTGCATATCGAGTTTTTGTACTGTGGTTTCATCTTCACGATAATTGATTTAATTACACAAATACTGTTTTGGATTTTTCATTATTAAGCACGCTTTTGTAAATTTGCACTGATACATTGGACCAATTTACGTGTTAAATAGCTTTCCAAAGTTATCATAGTTATCACCAACCCTTGTATTGTTTCACTGTTGAACGCGAGTCGCCTCACAGAATATGCAGGATTTTGTTGCACAGCTTTAAGAAGTTATAAAGTCAGCTTTAATTTGCACATCTCTCGCACTTATAGTTGTAGTGGGAAGGAAGCGCTCGTAAACCTGACACGCTTATAAATTACCAGTGATCTATCCTTAAAGTTAAGCAAGTGGTGTGATATCGGCCCTCGGTTGGGTAAATTTCGATCTTGAGGGTTTGTGAAGCTGTTGGTTCGGGCTGTTACTTATCGGTAGGTAACATTCGTCAAATTTCATCGTAGATTATAAAAAGGTGGTCTTACGCTCCAGGATTGTCACAGCTGCGGGAGAGTTCCGAATTTAGTAATGGGATGTATAAGCATTGCAGCCAACTCTTATTTTTTCAGTAATTTCGTTGGGTTGTTCCTATATTATTTATGGAGTATTGTGTATTTTTAATTCTCACAGGGACAATAAATAACAATTTCACAACAGGCGCGTTCGACGCAGTTGGAGATTGTTTCTTATTTTTTGTACGCGCGATGAAAAATTCTGTATGAACATGTACAATACAACTGCGACAGTATTTTAATTAAAGATTTTTCGCCTTTAAATTCTTACTTATTATTATATCATGAAGCCAGCTTCCATATTAAGTAGACAGAAGCATCGACTACCAAATATCCATCCACACAGAACTGACGCGCTTCCACACCCATCTCTTCATACACGCACGCCAGTTTAAATTCTACTTCCGTACTAAATGTATGCTTTGCCACAGTCGCGTTAGAATATGTAAATACAGTCAATGGAGCGTCACCCGAGCATGTTACAGCCGGGTCATACATCGCCATACACTAATAATTTCTAGCGTGTACGTGATCATCGAGCGGTGCAGTTGGCCACGCACGGCCAGCCGCTGATACATCACGTACTGTACTGTCACAATACTATTCAATGACCGCGTGATCATAGATCGTGTTTGTTTCGCTCGCGATGTTTGAAACAAAAGATGACTTGGTGTGTCATACTAGTGCAATTTAAAGAATTCGTTGTAGAAGTATTAAATGTTGTAGATAATGTAGTGATTGTATGGTTAATATTGGATATTTATGGTCAAAAAAACGTATTATTTGATCGAAAAAAAATTCGATAAAATCGTATAACAAACTGGAAGATACCCCGAGTTTCAGCTAATACCGAAAGCATAATCGAATATTTAGGTGGTCGTATTCAGCCGTAACCAGAATCTATGCATTTCAATTGAAATTCTTATTATATCCTGGAATCCGAGGTTGTTCCTAAATTCATAATAATTTATCGGATCAAATAAAATTAAGACTTCAATCTATTATAAAAAAAAAACAGTTTTTACTAGATTATCTATATAAGACATAAAATTTTTTACAAACCAAATTGCCCGAATGATAGCATTCAAAACTGACACCGAAAACAGCATATTTGACCGAAACTAGCTGAAAACAAAATTTTTGTGAAACAACAATATTTTAACGGCAATTTTTATGGGTTTGTGGTTTTGCGGCTTCCAAAAACCATATTAAGCAATTACATATTTCAATCAAAATTTATTTGCTCAAAGCACGTCGTACTACTGGAGCCTTTAGCGAAATCATCAACTATTCATATTCGTACGTCCCAAATTACTCGACCAAAATTAGTCAAACCACACCTCGAGCTGGCGTACGTACTGAATATACGATTCGTAATTAAGGCCTTGATGACTTTCGAATGTGCGATACACGGAACGAGTAGCGGAAAAGTTAGGACGAAGTAATATGAGCGGGAGAGACGAGGTTAAAGTGACATTGTAGAAGTCAAGTTATATTAGTAAAGTTGTAGAAGAGATTTTGTACGTAACAGCATCGAAACGAAGTTATAAACAAAGTAAAAACGAAGTTACACATAGGTACAACGTTGTAAAAACGAAGTTATAAACAATGTAAAAAGCAAGTTACGAGTACAGTTGTAGAAGCGAATTTATAAGTAACATTGTACAAACAAAGTTATAAACAACTTAAAAACGAAATTACGAGTGATTCGAATGGGTAGGTAACATTCGAGAAGTGAAATTACGCCTGACGTTGAAGAAACAGCTATAAGTGATATTGTAGCACCGAACTTATAAGTTGTAGAATGAAGTTACAAGTGACGTTGCAGCTAGTCGGAATAGCCATCATGTAAACGTTAAACAATAAACATCAAACACAATCAGAACTTTCGTTCTTATTACAATGGGCGTAGGACTATAATAGCAAGGAGGTGTCGCGCCTCATAACAGCAAATCGCCCGTCAATGTCAATGGAATGTATGTATGTATCGTATAACCCGAGGAGAGTGAAATCAATCATAATTATACTGGAAACACATTAAACATTCGTGGTGCGTAATTTTCTAGGCTAAGAAGTCAACTACGGCGCAGGTTTGAATGCCCGTTTGGTCGCGTCGTGCCCAATGGCGGTCTCCTTTCACACCGGTTCGCTAAGGAGAAATTTTGCATGACACCACGCTACGTAGCGTCTAACGAATGTTGTGTACATTTTAAATTTCGAACAGAAATATTTTAAAAAGGATCTAATAAGAATGCTGTGAACATTTTAAATTTCGAACGGAAATATTTAAAAAGCGATCCTATTTCAATGTTGTCCCCACTTTAAATTTCGAACGGAAATATTTAAAAAGGGGTGTATATGAATGTTGTATACGTTTCTATCACATAATTTAAAAAAGATATCTTTAGAAATATACATTCATATGTACATAAGTAGGTCATCAATCGTCTGCTTACCATAACACAGGCTGTCTTGAAACTTATTTTAGGATAAGATGACCGTTAGTGGAGATGTTCTAAGATATTATTATCATTAAACGTTTACATTCTCTCAACTCGCCATAATAGTTTCAAACGTGCGGAAAACTAAACAGAGCTAACAAATAAAAGAGTATTAGAAGATAAGCATGTTCGTGGGTACGCGCCTTAATTACAGCACATTAACCGCGTTTTTGTAATATTGAGGTTTTTCCATAGACGCATACGGTAAGTATCACTCACTTCTTTAATCTACTAACTAATTGTTCTGCTATTCTTCATTCTTTATACATATAAAAGACAGTTGATGGAAAGGCAAGGTCTCCTTGATTCCTCTCTTAAGAAAATGTACTTTTATTTACGATGGTGAATATAAACTAAATAGCTTAGCTAAACACTTGATTCATATCTAAGTAGTTTAAATTTTGAGTTTTCACCAAACAAACTGCAGATCTGGCGATAATTCGTAACTACCGCTAACGATTATTTGCAACATCAAAGGGAAATCGCTAACAAAAAATGTACGAAATTTCAGCATTCAATCAGTTAAGTAAAAGGCAGAATTAAATAGAAAGAAACAGAATGAGGTCAGTTTATATAAAAAAATAATAAATTTTGCGTATTTTACTATAACTATAACGGTTGTATATATGTAGCTAACTGGAAACGTTATCAATAACCAAAACTATAATCGTCGTTAACTCTTTTTCGGGCACGTATCTCCTTCCAGAATGAGAAGTGTTAAGGTCATAGTCTACCACGCTGGCCAAGTGCAATTTAGCCAATTTAATAAACCTCAGAGAACTAATAGAGTTCTATGGTATTCTCCTCGTCAATATTTTCTTTTACGATTAAAGAAAAATATATCGTTTAATCTTAAACAGCATACTATTAAGTAAATCAATCGCGCCTCAATTTGAACCCAGAACCCCCAAAGTGGGAGGATAGGTCTAAACATCTATGCTATATCACTGCTACTAAAACTGACAAGAACTAGTTAAAACAAACTGGAACTAGTCTCTGCAATTACTACAACTGTTGTAAGATTACAGTTAGACGCTAATGATGGACCTGGTAAAGAGCCTTCTGCATCATTATGACAGAAATAACGGAACGAACGCCCTTAGATAATGACCAACAATGGAACATCCTTCATCAACAAACAGTATACAGAGAATAAATAGCAGGGAAAATAATACAGAGTAAAAATAAACTTACTTTACGGATTGCGTCCAGTGTAGGGCAATACGATTATAATTGGTGAAACCTGGGAATACTACACCCCTCTGCCTACATCTTCAAGAAAGAACAAGCATGATGTTATCGAGTTTTTTTTCCATTAGTCAACACAGATGCCGCAGATGGTTATGAATTTAAAGATAAGGTAATTACATAGCCCGATATCTTTTCTTAAGAAAAGATATCGGGCTAAATTTAGATTGATTAATACTGACTAACTAAATTTAGATTGATTAATTATCTCATGAAAAGATACCAGATATTTATAATCAGAAAATTTTCTGCTGTCTAATTACGTGAGATCAATCCTGTAATCCGCGAAGGGGTAGGCAGGCAGTGTAGAACACTCCCAAGTCTCATCAGTTACGTTTACGTTGCACCGTGAAATAGACGATAAACCTATTCCTATACAACTGTCTACTCAATTGGATAATATAATGGAAACATGGAAGGTCGAAATATTCTGACATAATATATGTATATAAAACAAAAGTATTGAATAGCTTACATTAATGTAGAACATAACTAAAGGAAATTTCTTTTCCAAGCAATTCTTCAAAATTAGCTGATATGTATAGTATAGAAAAGAGAATAATTATTAATTTATTTTTATGTATCGTATAAATATTATAAAATATGTTAAACTGATATAATAATAGTATCTAATAATCGGAAATAAACAATATATAAAAATTATTTAATAGTTAGAAAGTTCACCGCTTAGTAATTAAAAATTTCCATAAATAAAACGTAAAATACAATTTAAGCTTTCATTAAATATCAAATGCTTTCATATTCTCTCAACTGCATAATAGCGAAATGCAATCGAGTCATTTGTGATCGTTATAGCGTTTGTTTTATATTTGGAAAGTTAACAAATTCCTAGTGACGAAACATTTATTCAGATATTTTAGTGACGTCGAATATTATAACCGTCTGTTTGAAACGAGTTAAATGTACCCATAAAGATTTGTTATCAAATGCAATAAGAACTGAGGTGCTGGCCGCCGATAGAACAGCCTAAGCGATGAGAGAAGCCTTGCTCTGTGATCCGCAACACAAACGCCCATCATCATCATCATATCTCCGTCCAATGCTGGACATAGCCCCCCCCCCTCCCCACAGTGAGCGCCATCGCGCCCTGTCGGCCTCGGCCTGTCGAATCCAGCATCTGCCTGCAGCCTTTCGCAGATCGTCATCCCACCGCTGCACCTGGCCGGAGGGCGTTCTTGCCCAAACGCCCAACTTGGAAGTTATGGGCAAGAACCTCCTATGACAGAGGCCGCTTAGTAGGAGAGATAGACTGACGATAATGACGATGACGACATGTACGTGTAAGTATGTATGAAATAACGTAACACCACGGCTGTAATCCCCAAAGGGGTAGGTACAGACGTGTAGCACACTCCCACGGCTCACTAGTTACGTTTACGTAATAGGCGGTGAGCCTATTGCCATATACCAACAAATACGTTCTTAATTCAAAATGTGTTTACTAAAATCAGGCAACGTAGTTAAAGTATTTGGTTTTTGACTCGTCTGAATGAAGGGGAGAGTTAGAAGTCTTCGAAATCAGGGCAAATGTATGTAGGGAGTGATGGATATAGAAGCATGTCAGTTCTGTAAGGTTAGATATACATATTCGTATATAGCACTCAGTGCTCTCTGCCTACCTTACGAAGAACCTAATGTGATGATATAATAATAATTCAAGTTCTTAATTTTAAAATGTGATAACTATATTTATTACATTCACGTTGTCATAGTAAGATAAGGGAATTTATGGTAGCGTCCTTCAATCCACGCGTGAAAACTGCATATACGAGCATACTGTTTTTAGAACATTCTACCACATTCTAACGTTCTAGAATTATTTGACAAAATCCGCTATAACAATGGCGCCTGTGACTTTCTTTACGTCGAAATGTGATCATAAACGCACGTTTATTACTAAGATATGATTCGAGCGAGCATTAACCAGCTAGAAGTCGCAGAACTAACAACACTATAGCGATTACTCTTCAGTTTGCAACTGTTAGGCACCTGTTTCTCAATACCGTACAAGTGTTCCACTGACCACAGCGTCCGCTGACGCGAATATACACCTTATTACCTAAACAATAACGCATACAATTACGTGGATTCATTTCCAGAAACAAGTTTCGCTCCAATACGCTGAAGTAATCATTACCATGAAAGTACGTTCAATTAGAGTACACGGTTATGATTAGTCTTTGGGTTATATGTGGACTGAATTCCAGATGCTTTTTAAGACAGCTATGTATCTGGTTGTTTGTCGTATTAAGAACTTGGATTTGACTGGGATGGTGGTTTCCAGAAAAGTAACGAACAAGACCCAAGTAGTCTAAAGTAAGGAATAACAAGGAATTTACAGGAATAATAAGGAATATAATTATATTATAACATGTTATTGTGCCGCTGTTGAAGTAATTATCAGTTATATTTTATTGTTACTAGGAAATTGCTGGCTTTAAAATTAATAGTCTTCGTTTACAATTATAACGATATTTATCTATTGTTTGTGGGTCTTGTCTATTGTTAATGTTTGTGATTATTGTCTATTGGCTCGATAACAAAGTTAATGACATGGAATCCTGTATTCTATATGGATAGACAAGAAACATTATTGGTGAATCTGTGTTAAACTGAATGTTTAAATAAGCATATACATATATGAATTATGGATATCAATACAACACCGTGAGGTATAGTAAAAAATGTCGGAACTAATTAGGTTACGTTAGCAAAAAAATCCCCTCACTGTCTGCGAGCTAGAGCACGGTCGAGTTGGTTTTGTTGACCGTATTAGGTTTTCCATTACCAGCAAAATCTTAAAAAACTACAATATTTGGTATACGAAAAATATTATATGTACCCTCTATTCATCCCTCGATGGTAAGAAACGAAAAATTACATGGGACATGAGGCGTTCTTGAACTTATTCTTTGAGACCAAAGTAATTCCCACTCACCTGATGGAGGTCTCTCCTTGGGGTAGCAGATCCGGAACAGGCCCCGTGTCCGCGTGTAGAAATAGTACTTGCTGTTCAGACTGTCCAGGATCGCCTTCGAGTTCGAGTTCACGTCAGTGTTCTCCGTCACTTGGTTCTGGAACAACGATGTTAAAAACTTTATTAAATGTACTATTTTATTGTATACAATTTCTTTTGAATACATGTACTTTGTTCTCCTATTATATAAAAATGAATGTTTGTATGTATGTTATCGATTATCTCAAAAACTACTGTACCGATTATTATGAAAATT
>DWDT01003885.1:0-11821 GCA_018245595.1 Microceris scylla | reverse complement strand
GCAGAGGAGTGTAGTACACTCCCACGTTTCACCAGTTACGTTTAAGTCCCACAATGGAATAGGTGGTGAGCCTATTGTCATACACCGGGCACAAATCCTGACTACGAGTCACTACTAGATATTCTTAATTAGAAAAATCCAAATGTACCCGACCCGGGAATTGAACCCAGGACCTCGCGATCGGCAGTCGCGCTTGCAACCACTCGACCAACGAGGCAGTCAAATAACTCACCAATATTTAATCATGATTTTGTAAAAGGAATACAAATGCTTCCAAGCGTCCGGAGATCTGAATTCGATGAGCTGAACTGCAGAGGAGGAGTAGCTTAGATAGAAAGATGAATGAGTATCCCACCTATTCCATGAGACGGAAACGTAACTGATGAATGAATAAATAATATTTCTATGATAATCGGTATTATATATCTCCAAAATGTAAATGCGGTTTACTCAGTTAAATTACAATTTATAGGAGAACATATACAGACAGTACCAGTCATAATAATAATAATTAATTTAACTATAAATACATACTATATTCCCTTTCAAGCTTAAACTTATAACATTTCACGAAAATAACTGAAATATATAAAGAACGAAAGTATATAAATAAAATATTAACTTTCAATCTGTACGCTGGGCTAAAGGTTATACTATGTACATACGAGTAGATACAAAACCATACATTCTAGCCGACTCGCTACCCATCTAGACGTGAATAGATGGAGCAATTTGGAGATGACTAAAATTGGATTGCTCTACAATTGACTTTGCTCGCTGTATCCGAAGGTAATTTCATGTGTGTAACCATTCTACTTCACCCTATTGTAGAGTTCGAATAAATTTGACAGGCAACTAAATATTTAAATTAAACATCATTATTTGACAGAGAAATTTATTGAAATTGTACAGACTAGATTGTATTTGCTTGTCACACAAGCAAACACGTAGTACATTAAATAAAAAGGATACTTCACCAAATACTACTATATACCTATACGTTTTTCGGAATTGAATGTGTAACAAAACAATTGTTAGTTTCTTCTTTAATTATTATATTTTAAAGTACTCTGTCCAGTGATTCGTATATATGTATCTAGGCTGAGGTGGCGAATGTCACCAGAACGCCCTTCAAGATTCAATTCATTAATGTCACTGTTCCCTCCGAATGACGCGTAATAAATCCGGACCGAACATGACGCTATTCTCGGTCACAATCACGTTTAATTACTTAAAAAGCGTTGTTATGTGAAGGCTAACATATAGAGTAGACACATGAAATGTGGAGTAATGAATATAACTTAATTTATATGCAGAAAGTAACAGATATTAGGGAGATATAAATTAGGTACAAATATACAATCTGTTTGTATGTCTGGATCTGTCAATTAAATTTTTAATATGGCATTAAATATTATCAATTTTAACGGGTCTATTAACAAGTCCAGCCTTAATACTGGACGCATATGAGACGTCATAGCGGAACTTTTATTAAAAACTCAGCGCTATTACAACAATAAGATTTAAGCCATGGATTGTCATGCTAGCCAAGTGCAAGTTAGCAGACTTCCTATGCTTTAAACATTTTTTTCTAAGCTCTAAGGTTTGGAGGTTTCGTCACAAAATTTTCCTTCGTCGTGATGTTTAATATTAAGACACATGTCTATGTAAAGAAGTGCGCGCCATGCATATGAACCCAGGATCTTCGGAGTGAGATTCTGAATTTTAGCCCTAAATAATCTAAATTAGACAGGTAGCCCGAATCATGTAGTCTAGCAACTTCAAAGTTAAAATCAGTCATACATACGTACATATGTATAGGTATATGCCAATACGCCGCCATAACTACTTTAGATCAAGTAAACACCAAACTTTGATTGAGACTCAATCACTAACAGCAACATTGCAGCTACAAATAATATCTGATAAGGCTTATGTTATATTACCAATTGAATATAATTGAATATTGGGAATAGTATTAATCTAGAACCTCTTAGGGGTAAATTCACACTGGATCGTCCAGTCTTTCAGCCTTTCATCGTCCACTACTGGACATAGGCCTCTTCAATGGCACGCTACTGAGCTCGATCTTCTGCTCTATGCATCCAACCACTGCCCGCCACTTTGTGTATATCGTAACTCCACCTAGCTGGAGGGCGTTCTACGCTACGTTTGCCAAGTCTTAGTTATGTTTGTCTCCACTCCACGGTTTTCCATACACTGGGCTCAAATATTGACTCTAAATTTCAAGGTCCAGCAATCAGTTTATTTCCTGCATAAATCATGGTAACGATATTTTACAATAATTTGCAAATACAGAGTACAGGGTATATGAGTACCATCATGAAATATAGGTCATCCGTCCTTTGTAGAACAAAGGACATATTCGCATACAAACGATATGTAAACTAGACCATACGTGCCTCTACCAATACGAGTATCGCCCGAAACGTAATATACTCAGTTTTAGACTCTACAATAACTCTATTATTTTATTATGGAATATTGCTTAATTTTTAAAATGAATTTCACTAATTTGGGCCCGAAAATAAATAAAATAAATATTACACTCAACCACGTTTAACGTTGCTTAACTTTGCAAATCACGTACATTTCTATGAACATTGTTTGTACACGCGTTCGATTGTACAAATGACAAACAGGTCACAAAGTACCCCTTAATTAGAACTTGGTCCAGTGACAAATGAGTGTGATAGCTCGGATTAAAAGACCCTCTCCCGGTGACGAATAATACATAAATCAATCGTTATGGACGTCCGTTGTGAGGTGACAGACTTTTACAAATCACAGCAATAATTCATTTTTGTCCCGTAAATTAATATTAATTTTCGAAAATGATACAACTCTATGTTTAAGTATCGACCAGAGACAAATAGTCGTTGTACTACATATGTCTGCCTCGATTCATACTTTCGTTGATGCATTTCGGTCCGTACATGTGTTTAAATAGACCGAGGCAAATCTTGTTAATTAATTAAACAATATTGCGAGAGTTGCTTTATTTATTCGACTGAAATAAAAATATTTTTACATGAAAATGTTTATCAATTCATGTATATGTTGAAACATTTATGATTAATTATAACCGTGACATCACGCCTGTAATTTTCGAAGAGGTAGCCAGAAGAGTGTAGTACACTCCCACGTTTCACCAGTTACGTTTAAGTCCCTTGGAATAGATGGTGAACCTATGGCCATATACCGGGCACAAATCCAGACTCCGAGTCACTAAGAAATTATTCATTATAAATCGAATAGTACCCGACCCGGGATTTGAACCCAGGGCCCCCCGATCGACATTCGCACTTGCAACCACTCGACCAACGAGGCAGTAAAACATGTAACAACATATTTATGTTATAATGTTTATGTTAAATTCTTTACGTCTTATAAATGCCTTGCGTTTCTAATATTAAACAGGTTTATTTAACATTTATCGAAGGTTCTTAACAATACTCTTGTTAACACGACCGGTTTCGTTACCAGGACCAGCACGATACACCTTAACAATTATTAGTCTATACACATTAGCAACAGTTAGTCTTTTATTAGCAATAACGTTAAGCTGAAGTGAGTAACGCAAATTTGATTTTACCAAAAGATATCATAATAAGAAAACAGTTCTTAAACAATGCGAGGTTTATATCGATTTCCAAAATCAGTTACAGTGATACGAAAATTAAACGGAATCGGACACTACGCAACGTTGGCGTTTCGAGCCACGTAGTTATATTAGTTCAGTTATCAGTAAACAGATGTCGCTGTATTCAAAAAATCATGTTTCTTTACAGATTTTCGAATATTTTATCTGAAACAGAAGAAAACAATCACACTGGCACGCATGAAGCGAAAATTGTGCGTGGCCCCCTCCTTCAACTGTGACGACGACATGGAGGAGTTAAATGTGGTAAATATTTTAATAGATTTTATTACTATTATCATTACATTGTCTTGCTATTCCTACGGTATAGACAATAAGTACCGAATGTCAAATATTTTTATCTTTTTTCTAATACGTGCACGCCGGAGACTATACATTTCAGCTACACTTACACATTTATAGATACATAGCCTACATAATTCTGCATAATGATAATACTAACATCACCACTTCTACTACTAAAGAAAATTAACGGTCTTTAAGAGAGTAATATTCGATGTTTTAAAATTCATTTTTGTTTTCATTTACATGTACCTACATGTTATTATGTAGTTCTCATTTGGATCAAAGAAAATACGACGTAATACAATCCGAGTGCCGGTACTATTCAATTAAAACAAGCCCCTCAGGGGTTGCTGCTCTGAGAGTTTCAGAGTACCTAATTAAGCACATACAGTCGCGACTTTCATTCCGTGGGATGTTGTGTTTATATTGAGATTTTTTAAACTCCAGCACATTCTACGTATGATGTGGTTTCTATATCAGTGTCACTAAATAAGTCAAAAGTTCATTTTACATAATATGGCCTTGTATGAGATCGTTAATTAACTTATTAACTTTAATTATCTACTATCACATAAAGAACTCTAAAAATCCTTATCAAATAACAGTATATTATCCAAGTTACAACCTTAAGTTGCCAAGTTAAAACCTTAATCCCTCAGGGAAAGCTTACGTCCAGCTTATTTAGGCGGGCTGATGATAGTGATTATCATAATTATCGTCCTAAATCAAATATCAATAATGATAATTGCCAACAAGTGATATATATCGGTAATTTGTATATTTCACTTACAAAAATAAGATAATACGATTAAAGCCACAGATTGCCATTTAGTCAACCAACATTTCACGATTCTATTAATTCTGTCGAATTCAGTTACACGTAATCTGTGTTTATGATACATGACATGGCTGTATAAAATTATATTAATACATTTATTTATAAAAACAACATAACATGATATGAAGCATATATTTTGTAAATATTTTTGGTTTTAATTCCTTACTTCTTCACAGTGTTACAACTTTACAGGTACAATGTTTAAAGCATGAACATACTAAACCGAAATATGTAAAAATTGAGTAGTGTTCTAATATTTAAAATAAATATAAAATTAATGTTGCTAAAATAAAACATGAGATCAATTCAAAATATTTTCTTCGCTTCCCGAAGTTTCTTCAGTAATTTCCCCAATTTGTCGTAATTCTCCGTACTTTGAAGTTGTTACAGATAACATGTCGTTGTCTTCCAACCTCGCCTTGTGCATCTTTATATACTCTTCATAAGCATTCAAGGCCACTCTTCTCTCTTTTCCTTCTGCTAATGTCGCATCCCAAGAAAATGATATCTTATATGGATGTTCTTCGACCATTTTCAGTGCAGTTTTCTTCACGTACTCATAATCCTCAAGATACTCTCTTTTGAGAGTTTGCTTGTCATCGGAAAGCAGACTCTTTTTTATCTTTTCCTGCTTTTTAATAGCTTCAGGAAACAATATCGCTACAGTATCCTTAAATATAGTAGTTTGATTTTTCATTATTTCCAACATTCGCCTCTCTTTTTCTAATCGCTGTGCTTCTAATTCTCTTAAAGGTTTCTCGTTTTCTATAAGCTCTGCCCTATTTATTCGCTTTTTAACAGCAATAGTACGTTCTATAAGTTTCTGTATAATCATTTTCCATCTCTCTTCAGGACCGATTACTTTCATTTTCTGAAGTCTCCTCGCCTCTGCTTCCTCCTCCAACCTCTTTTCTTCTTCTTCGCGTAACCTTCGCTGTTCTTCTTCTTTTAAAGCTAATAATTCGCCTTCTTTTCGCCTCATTTCTAAAAGTATTTGAGGATTGTTTTTCATCCAGTCATCTTGCCAAGCTATAAAAGTTCGCATTACTTTAAGTTCTCTAAGTATCATGCTTTCCATGCGACCTAAATACAGTGGATTTTCAATCATAAAAATAGGTGGATTCAAAAACATTCTGAATGAACCATTGACGTCACTCACGCCGATTATATTCTTTTTTAAAGGCAAAGTATGGAGGGTCACTCCAGTTAGCATATGTCCGGATAAAGTTTGTACGGATATCGGTTTGTCGCTTCTAAGTAGTAGATCCCATGTTTCAAGTTCACCCTCAGATGTAGAAATAAATAACAAACTTGGCTTATACAGGGACCATGATGCATCTGTCAAACAGTAAGGACGTTTTTTCCAAATAAGAGGCCGATTGTGTAGCTTATCACACCATATAGCAAATATTTTTCCACCTACAGTCAATGAAATGTTACTGATAAAAGGATTTTTTTGCGTACAGGTCACAATACCGTCGTGTATATAACAACTGTATTTTATATCGCAATATTCCGAGTTCACGACCTCCCCCGTGTTGAATTCATGACCTTCCCACGTTATCCTTGCCAATTCTCCATGTTGAGATCCGCAATAAAGAATTGTATTTATTTCAGTTTCATTCTGAGGAACGATCTCGCACGTAAAATACTTTCGACCCGTTCCTGTATTTCTTGGTGTGTATATATATTTTATCGTCGGCGAGTTCATTGTGAAACTTTGCAACGGCAAACTTTGAGGCTGTCCAGCAATTCCCAAAAGGATTTTATAACAAGGTTGTAAGGTTCTATCCAAAACCTTAAATGGTGAAACGTCAACTAATAAACCGGATGGTCTTCTCAACACTCTTTTAGATTTTTTAACCTTCTTGCCTTCGAA
Source organism: Microceris scylla (assembly GCA_018245595.1). Lineage (NCBI taxonomy): Eukaryota > Metazoa > Arthropoda > Insecta > Lepidoptera > Hesperiidae > Microceris > Microceris scylla. Next base: position 5,137 of record DWDT01003885.1, on the reverse strand, counting down.
AAGTGTTACATTTTCAATGGATAAATTCCATATCAAAATAAGACCATCTTCAGAACCAGTAAAGAACATGAGAGATTTCTTGCTTGATTGCGTCAATGTCATTTTACCAGTAGGTGTAACAATGAAATTGGGAGAAAGCCAATTAATTGTGGTAACAGGTCCATAGTGACTAGTCATCAAGTTGCTTAAAGCGGTCGCCTGCACAACTGCATTGTCCTGGACATTTTTCATCCATCCCATATGAGCATTCATTGCTATTCTATATTTCTCTCTTTTTTCACTTAATACTTCTATTCTCTCGACATTTTCTAGTTTATTAGTAAGATCCCATAAAACTATTTGGCCATTTACACAGCCGCCTATTAAGATATTTTCGTCGAATGGACAAAACGAGAGAACTTTAACTTCACGTGGCGACTCTAAGTAAAGTTTTGGTATTAAGCTATCAATGTGACTCCATATCAGAACGGGATTTAAACCATATACAGCTCGCTGTATTGGATCTGGACGTGTACTTAAAGTCTTCATTACTCTTGGTGAACCATCTGAGTATGCTATTGCTACGATACCGGTCCACATTGGATGAAACACAGCGCATGATACGTACTTGTCTTTTGCTCTTACATCAGTAAAACAAACGTACTCTTCAAATGACATTGAATCATAAATATCAGCAATCTTTTCTGCTACAAGATTTGGATAGTCATTGCAATAAATATCCATCACTGTGTTTAATTCTACTATCGATTCCACCTCGGTGTTAATATTAGTGACAAAACTGTTTATCATTTTAATATATGATGGTCTACGCATACGTCTCAACGCATTTCGATAGGCTTGTAATCCGACTTCATCGGGCGGCTCCTTGACTACTTCATCTTCTTCTTCTGAACTTTTGTCTCCTTGTTCATCTTCTACTCCCTTAACTGGAGATGATCGATTAGTGTCGCCGCCTGCATCAACATCATCTACTTTACCAAGAGCATCTGCAATCGACTGAGTCCACATATTCTGTGGATATCGTAATACTGTTTGAGCTTCTCTGTCAGTTAGTGCAGGTGCCACCTGACTCGCACAATCAACACGGCGACGAAAGACGTTATTAAATTTTTGTCTGTACGGCGTTAGCTCTATGTAACCATCTCTTACAGAATTAGTATCACGCACACGAAACCTATCACTCTGCTTTTGTATAGGAAATTTCGCTTTAATTTCAACCTCCATTAGAGGTCTTGTATTAATAGGAATCAATTCTTTTATTTCAACTTCGCTTCCTAAACTCTTCCAGGGTCTAGGTTTCTTTTGCACGGCTTTTTCTAATTTCTTTTCTTGTCTCTTAATGAATCTATCTGATTGTTGTTTGCAATGATCTCTAGATTCAACTGTACAGCATACGTAAAATTCATCAACATTGGTTGATTCGTCCACAATATAACCAATAAGAACTAATTCCTCCGTATAATTTTCTAAGTGTTCCTTTATTGGAAAAAACTCAGATAGGACTCCACCTACATCTATACTTTCCATTATCTTTGCTTTGCTAACCATTTTCCAAGGATACTGGGCGTTGACATGAGTACCTACTACCATTTCGATTTGCAATTGAGTTTCTTCCCCGATAATTAATTTATATACACCTTCTACATCATATTTAGGAATGAATCTTTTCCTTCTTGGAAGAGGCTGAGATGTCGTCATCTTAGTTTGAACTGAAACAAATTATATATTTAACTATAGTTTCGATTTCAATATTCACAACTTTGACGTTGTCAAGGATTGTGTTATAGTTTATTTTTTTATTAGGAATACTTTTTTAACTTTTTAGTAATAGTTTATATTATATTACTTGTATTGAATATATTTAACGGAATTAACCAATCATTATTTATATAAAGGTATATAGTTAATACAAATAATATTACAATGAAAATCGAAAGGCAGTCATGGTTTCGTAATTTGTATTTAACACTCTCGTCCATATATCTAAGGCTTAAATCCTTGCATACATGTGTGAATATAACGAGTAATGCAATTTTTTAAGATTAGTATTGGTATTAATCATAAAAGATGAAGGTAAAAACGTTATAAATAACCCAGGAGTTCTCCATTGTTCTGTAATGTATTATGTGAAAACTACCAACCTGTAGTTGGCCAGAGTGGCGGGCCTCCAACCGTTCTATTATTAAAGACAGCTACTCGTATGTCCAAGAATGCAATATTATAATAATTTATGCTAATAAAAATTATGAAAATTGTAAGTTAATTAGAACTGTATCTTCTACATAATATTTTGTGTCAGTGTACAAATTAGTTTCGTAATGTTCACGTTGTATTTCTTTCTTGATATTCACAGACCCTTGTCTATCATGGGATATCCCCTGATGGATCTAGATGATATGGGCTAAGATCGGAAAAGCTTATCCAGGATATGACTATTCCTTTGATGCCTTTGAACCGTTGATATTATCTTTCCCCTAACGATATTTTAAAATAATTTACGCACTGATATTATATCTCGCGTAAACCACTTTTAAAATCTCCATCAAACGAAAGTTTCTACTTACTTAATATTGTCGACGAAAGTTATTTTATTTGAGTTTTTTTTACATTTTGCGATGATAGCATCGCAATATAATATAAATATTCATTTTCTTCGTTAAATCTTATTGTTAATAAAGACATTAGAATTTACTGCATTAACAGAGATCAGAAAAAAGCAAAATAAATTTACAAAATATTAATAATGTATGTATGTATTTTATTAACTAAGCGAAATAACATGTGACACGATTATATCTAGATGTTAAAAAAGAACGACATTATACATCATTTAATGATACAATGTAATAAAACAAAACTTTTTTGCCACGAAAATAAGCCATGTGTAGAATTTAAAATTATTCATCCAAGGTAGTTCGACATTCAAATCTCGAATTACGAGTTTTAGTCTCGATTTCGACTTCTAAATTCGAGACTTCAAAAGTTCTCTTTAACATCAAAATATTTGATAGTAGACCTAATTTACTTGTACTTAATTAATCCAACGGAAAAACGTCGCCAAGACGATCTGTAATTACGATCGGATCTTTAATTATATGAGATTAGACTCCGAATAATGAAGTTTCTTAACCATTTTTTCGCTGTAATTAAATCATACTCGCACTTCAAAGGATGTTTTTTTCTCGTTTTGTTTGCATCTGGCACGTTTTATTACTCCATTTAAGTTTAAATTAAATGAAAATTAGCTTTTACATACGGCCGTTTCAATTAACTCCATAAATAAATTGTTACTCTGTATCATTCGTTAATTAATGTTTAATGAATGTCGTATTATTTTAACTTTGAAATAATTATTAAAAGACGTAACTTCACGCCTGTAATCCCCGAAGAGGTAGGCAGAGAAATGCAGAACACTCCCACGTTTCACCAGTTACTTTTACGTCCCACTATGGAATAGGTGGCGAGCCTATTGCCATGAATCGGGCACATGCCCAGACTACGAACCATTATCAGAAAATCTAAATTAGATAATTTTGTAGTTTTCGACCCGGGAATCGAACCCTGGACCTCCCGATCGGCAGTCGTACTTGCAACCAACACAACCAACGACGCAGTCATCATCATCGATAACGAGTCAAATCATTATTGATAACATAAAACCAAGGACCTGTTAATATTAAAATACTTTGCAGTGTTTATACAGAAGAACAGATAAGATTTAACCATCTAGTTAAGTAAACAAATTCATATACCACCTCATGGCAGGACTCAAAACAACCGGACATAATTTTTCTTGATACATAATTGAATTTTCCAAGGATTCACTATTTTCTTTCTTCTGTTTATATTTTGTACATAGGTACTTATTATTAAACCGTATATTCTGAGCACATTCTCATTTATTTATAATAATTATTATTATTATTCATATATAGTCCTTATCGAACGAAAATCCAATTTTATGTCACGATAAACGTCAAACGGCCTGAGAACACCGTGGCACTTACAAAGAAACTTCATTTGTCAAAATATGACAAGTAATTTATTAGATCTGAGGGAACAGATGTACACACGAACATCTTTATATAGTTTACTGAGCTCATTACCATCATTTTTATTATGTGGTAGTCGAAAAAAAATCGTTACAGTGTTTCTTAAAATAATATATACTATCGTTAACCTTACAACAATATAGAGACGCTATAAGTTACACTATGATATGGGGTTCTTCAAACGCAGCGTCAGAAAGTTCCTTCAAGGCAGGTAACACTTTGATATTGCTTGATGTTGCAAATGTCTATAGGCGACGGTGACCACTTACCATCAGATGGGCCGCCTGCCTGTTTGCCTTGCGTTTTAATATAATAATAATATTGACTTGCATGCCTCGAATGATGACTTGCTTGGTTTATATAGAATTGATTTTCCTTTGAGTTTCCTTTAATGTGTAGTGGCACAATATTCTAACATAACGAACGACAGGTAAGTCTCTCTTCTGGCAACACTGTCGCCTAAATGGAACTACTAAGTCTTTCACTGGACATTGTTCACACTACAATATAATCAAATGAGCAAATCCAAAAATAAGTTAAATTTTTACAATTATTGTTTTTTATGAATACAAGCTCTATCAGATATAAGCTGTTGATGAAGTGTAATCATATTTTTATTTTAGAAAACGTTTTATGGTTCCGTATAAAATAATTAAAACCCATAAAATGTTGTGAACCCACACGAACGAAGTTCGTAGTCCCGCTAGTTTATTAATATTATTCGTGTACGCGTGTCAGATGTCTAGTTACTAAAGTACACGCTCTCCTTAGTTTGGGATCAGGTGGCTGTCTGTAAAAATGTCCCAAGATATTTATTATTTATTTACTAAGGCGAGTTCGTGCGAATTTTATTTATACAATAATACAAATATCTGTCTAGTACCTACATATATATCTATGTACGTTCTTTTGACGTCAAACTCCGATAATCATTTTATTGAAAACCATTTTGAGAACAACTTCAATTCCGTTAAGTATTTACCTACTCAAAGTATATACTTAGAATTCATCTATATATATAAAAATCAATTGCTGTTCGTTAGTCCCGCTAAAACTCGAGAACGGCTGAACGGATTTATCTTATC
>DWDT01003884.1:0-11822 GCA_018245595.1 Microceris scylla | reverse complement strand
ACACGAACTTATATTGCATATTCTAGTAGTGGTTCGGAGTCTGGATATGTACCCGATGTATGGCAATAGGCTCACCACCTATTCCATGGGAATTAACGTAACTGGTGAAATAATAAATAAATTCGAAGAAATAAATTTAAATTTTTTTTTTATAATTTGTATAAATTTTCGACACTCTTATTATTTTAATTTTAATTATAATTAAATTAATTAAATTCTTAACATATTTTCGTTTTTCCCTACCTCTGAGTCTCGGAAATCTATCACTTTAGATCAGTGTAAATATAAACGAGATTTAAATATTAGATTGCCAAAGAACTTTCACTTCTGACAAGCGTACTTTGTACGCACGCACTTTTTTAACTCCTTAAAAATTACATGTGATTTCTTTAAAAATACACTTTAAATAGTTTCAGGTTTTATTTTATACAACATTACAATGCTCTGTATAATAAAGTTAGTTACATACATGTAACATTACTGATTTGTAAGTTACAGAGAATTTTATCATCGATTCGTATTCTTTGTCCGCGAATGTACCTACTTATATTATTATTGAACTTCTTTGCCTTGTTGTTAAGTATGTTTTATTGGTAGGAAATGAGTAGGTGTACATGTAAATGAGTTTGAACGTACAATCGTTCCGAAGATCAAAATGTATTACATTGAAGTTCTATTATAACCGGATGCACATTTCAGGTGAACCGGGTGAAAGTGGTTTGGTCGGATTATCCGGTATACCCGGCGTCGATGGGAAGAATGTGAGTATTACAATATAACGCCATTTAAGGAATGCCGTCATAGCAATATTGTTGTCATAGGATAGTTATTTGTTAGTTTCAGCCTTGAGCGTTCTCCATACGAGTACATAACTAGTAACTACATATACTTACCTATTATAAGTTTTACGGTCGGTTTGATTTTCCCCTAAACTTACATATTTATCGAGGATTATTAGTAGTTAATATGTAAAGATTTTCTTTCACAGGGACTTCCAGGTCCACCTGGTCCACAAGGTCCTCCTGGTGAAAGGGGACCTACAGGACTACCAGGACCTCCAGCCAACGTTAACACTTCGTTAATTCTTGGTAATTTATAATAATTATGAACGATATCTGAGTATTATTACTGTATACAGTAGGATTTTTACAAAATAGGTATCGTGGCAGACCTAGAGTTACTTTTTTTAACCAAACTGATCAAAAAGATCTGGAGTGGTCGAGATATTTAATATTCGACTTCGGTGCTCTTTACATATCCCCCAAGAGACCAGGCGTGATAATATACTGATAAGTAAGTTAATTGCACTATAAAAAGGTTTAATAGTGGTTGTTTAAAAACTTAGGGGCTAAAGGAGACAGGGGTGCACCTGGCCGACCGGGACGAGATGGTGAGACGGGGATGAGAGGACCACCAGGCGTCAACGGGCTACCTGTAAGATACTGAAATAAGATAATTATTTAATTATAGCTGAGTTCACTAATTTACTTCTTCACATTTCATAATTATCAATATGCACTTTCGTACCACTCAATACATAGATACATTACAAGCATAATTCGTGGAACCAGTATACCGTTGCAATACACAAACGATCTTCTTAATATTATTACTAGGTTCGCTCTTGTGTTCATTAGTTCACCGGCAGTTGTTCCATGAGATATCGTGCTTCTGAGAGACACTTCTGAGTAGATGGCTCCATATTATAGTTACATAACATTTATCACGTTTTGTGCAAGGTCTTCATAATCGACTTCATAACATTCACTCGTTACACTAATTGTCATTGTTCTCTACTCAGAATAAGAAACGTTTTACTAAGGTTTACTCACTTTGTTGTCTTTGAGGATGAGCGGGATACCCAGTAACACGGGACACCACCCAGTACAGGGACCCTTGCCACTTAGTTGTAATGAATATGTTTAATCAATAAGTACATTTATATTATAGACTGCCTCGTTGGTCGAGTGGTTGCAAGCGCGACTGCCGATCGGGAGATCGTGGGTTCAAATCCCGGGTCGGGTACTATTGGATTTTTCTAATTTAGGATTTCTAATAGTGACTTGGCGTCTGGATGTGTGCCCGGTGTATGTATGGCAATAGGGTCACCACCTATTCCATTGTGGGACTTAAACGTAACTGGTGAAACGTGGGGGTGTACTACACTCTTCTGCCTACCCCTTCTGGGATTACAGCCGTGATGTTACATTTTTATTTATTTTTTTATTTATTATTAAGGTTTTCAGGATGAGGTGACCTCAAACGATTTTTTTGGTAATGTTGTGGTAGTTTTACAATCAACAATTAATTCGTACGAGTCTTTCAACGGAGTTTTACCTTAATATTACGTATATTTATAAACATTGTTACTCTTATCAGGGATCACCGGGCACACTAGGTCCTCCAGGATTACCTGGGCTACCCGGAGAGAGGGGCTTACCGGGACTTCAAGGACCTGTAGGAGAAAGGGGTCCAGAAGGACCACAAGTAAGTATAAACTTCAATTGCTTATCGAATTTAGCAGAACTTCATTCATTTCAGGTTTAGCTGTTTGTGTATTGTCTTCGTGTATGTTTTGATAAGCAACCTGACAAACTAACTTATTATGTTATTAAGTAATAATAGGTAGGTAGGTACAATGTACTTACAAAAATATCGAACTACGACTATTTATGGTTTTCGTTTATTTGAAATGAATTTCGTGTATATGAAAAACTGATTATTACATTTTTATTAAAGATTAAGATAATTATGCAGTTTAAAAACGAACGGAAGGCTCAAAACAAACATAAACGCCATCAGGGTCCTGAAGGTCCTCGAGGCGAACCGGGCCTGCCTGGAGTTCCTGGAAAACCAGCTGTGGCGTTGCAAGGTGTTACTGTACCAGGTCCTCCAGGGCCACCGGGAGAGAGAGGAGAGGTAATATTTTTATGGATAAAGCGAGCAAACATACGACTGTACCAAATTCAAATTTATTTAATAAGAGGGTAATTACAGTATAGTTTTCGATCTCTGTTTTACTTCTTAACACGCGGTAGAACATCGTAATATTGATAAATATTGAGATGTTCATTATTACGTCTTCAGAAAGGACACCCAGGATTGCCAGGCCTACCAGGACGAGATGGACTAGACGGTATACCGGGTACTCCAGGGCATATCGGCCCACCAGGATTACCAGCGCCTACTAACTTGGTTACTCAAGTAAGCAGTGTTTCATTATCTATCCATCGAAGAGAGTCATCTATAAGGACATTGTGTTTATTATTATTTTACCATTTAGAGTTTATTCTTGTCTGTTTATTTCATTGAGTTGTATTATATTGTTTAATGCTTATATTGCTTAATGCTTATATTGTAATTTTAAATCTTAATTATATTGCTTAATGCTTATATTGTAAATTTTAATCTTAATTATATTGCTTAATGCTTATATTGTAATTTTAAATCTTAATTATATTGCTTAATGCTTATATTCTAATTTTAAATCTTAATTATATTGCTTAGTGCTTATATTGTAATTTCAAATCTTAATTATATTGCTTACTGCTTATATTGTAATTTTAAATCTTCGAAACCGGTTTGAATGTATCAAGAATGCTGAACGAGCACTTCAGGAAGTCAGGATAGATATTTGGCACCTCATGCTATTTGAATATCTCTAAACGGACCTAACTTGGACGTTCTAATACGTTTATTTAATCAATGATATTTAAAATGTCTAATATATTGCATTTTTCCCAGTCGCCGTCAATAACGGAAGCGGACGTGAGGAATTTATGCGAGAGTTTAATCGCCGGTAAGACATTTATTGCTGTCACATGATTAATTTTCATTATTGCAAGTCCCTAAAATATTTCATTACCATTGTCGATAGGAATTACTAAAACGGAATTATGAACCATTCATTCTCAGTGTTATTGCAATGATAATGGAATCTAGTCATTATAATTTATTCATACAGTTGTCATACTTAATAACAATAACATTTTATTATGTAAAAATGAAATTATTTTTCAAAACTTGTCCATAGATGAATATTATGTCTGTTTTCTCTTATTTAAGATCCATAGATAATTGTGTTGCAGTAGTTTTGTTTCACTTAGTACCTATGTATGAATAAAGTTAACAAGATTTCCGCGGTGTTGTCCAGGACACAATCAGTGCACTTCAGCAAGTACGCAGTTGCACACTTTGCTAGGAAATGATGAAGGTTTTCATCTTAGCTCCAGATATTTAGCTGTGCGGCCTGTCTCTTGCTAGAGTATTTTTTTATTACGAATGATTTCCTCCGTAAGGAGGATGTCAGCGTATACTGTTTGACCAATCGGTTTCCAAGTATTTCAAGTTTAATATAAACCTATTCTTTTTAACCAGATCGCTTAAGGGAATTCTCTACGTCGTTTATGATGAGTACAGCATCTCCCATCACCGGAAGACCTGGCCGCCCTGGAAGAATAGGAACTGTTGGGCCACCAGGTAACCTTATCTATTTTCTCTACTTTCTCATGTCCCCCGGGTGCCTGTTCATGGGCTATTTTGTAACATTTAATAGAAAATAACCGCCGAAGAAATTACTAGGTTAAAAAATTGCCTCTAAATACTATATTTTCACAGCAGTGGTCAAAAATTAGTAGATAGTTTTTTAAAATTCCGATAAATACATATCTTGTGACTTGCAATTTGTTTCAGAATTTTAACTACAATTACAATTTCTAGGAGTACCCGGTGAGCCTGGTACGCCGGGTCCTCGCGGGTACCCTGGAGAGACTGGCGAGCCCGGTAGACCTGGCAGTGCAGGTGCTGCTGGTAATAAAGGAGATAAAGGTGATAGAGGACTGGAGGGTATCGGTATACCGGGAGCCGAAGGGCCAAGAGGGCCACCAGGTATGTATTTTTTTCTCCGGGCCTGTTTTTTCTTTCAAGAAATGTTTACAAAATATTTCTGAAAGATGAGTTTGTATCAAGCAGAGGAATATTACAGCTTTACTCATAGTTAGCAATATAATAGCCGATCTAATAATTCTAACAATCCCCGCTCCTACAGTCCTGTCACCAATAAAATACCAATTACGTAAATGGCTACTTATACTAACTATTTAGACTAGCTGGCACTAACAGTCCTATTCCTAGAGTCTTTTTAGAAGTAGTTTACATCTCTTAACTGACTTCGAACATCTGTCTATGGACAGCAGTTGCCATTTGCGACTGCTAGTCACTTTAAAGGAAAATTAATGACAAATTTTGGTGAGGAAATAGAAATATTTACCTTATAACCAGTTAGAATATTACATTATGTTAATTCCAGGACCAGTAGGCCCTCCTGGCAGAGAGGGCCGAACTGGAGAGCGAGGCGACCCGGGGCGGGAAGGTAAGTTAAAGGAAATAGATTAAAAGTTGTTTTTTTTTTAAATACATAATATATTAAATTGAGTGGTAAATTATTATGTTATTCGGCATTATTGAATGAATAATTTTAACGTAAACAAAAGTGTACTACAGTTACACACATTTGATCAAAGATGGCGCTAATTGTGGGTATCTATAACGTCAATCTGTATTTCAGATATATACATATATATATGTAACATTAGTTGTTGTTATGATGGTTGATGATAAAATTTGTCTTTATTATTTTTCTACATACGTTAATTGGAACACGTCTTAACATTTTTATTTGTAAATTTAAATTTTTTCATATTGCTATTGCTACGCAGCCAGCAGTTACCAAATGACTAAAACTGGACTTCCAGTCAGACCGTTCTGATAATATTTGGGACCGAACTCATGAACTCTAAAAGTCACAGATTTAAGAACTGACCGCGATCGGCTTTACAACTCATTTACGATGTATAGACTCAAAGCAGTAATTCCTTTGGTTATTTGCAATCGCTATTGTTGTAATAACTCTGCTATAAAGATTAATATTTATTATCACACAGGAGCTATAGGTCCCCGAGGGATACCAGGACCGAGAGGAACCTGCGAGTGTCCGAGCATTGCGTACTACGCTTACTCACCGCAAGGCAATTATAAAGGACCGTGAAAATATGTCTAGAAAGAGCAATGTTGAATTCGAAATTTAAAAGTCATAAAACACATCGTAAGTTAGGCCAACATAACATGTATTTAATTATGCCAGTAAAATGTTATACTGTTTTATGCCAAAAATAAATATATATTTTTAAATATTTATTGCAAATTCCCATGTATTTCTTGCACCGGATATTGGACTAACTTTTGTGTTTATATATTTAGGTAATTGTAAAGTACGAACGGAACGTACTTAAGAGAGTTGGGTCCATAAATAAAAGAGTTACGAAATATTAAATGTTTTATTTGTATGAAAAGGTTATATAAAAATAAATAATAAAAGATCATATTTGTTATGTGTAAGCGAAACTTGCTAACAAGTCAGACCCACATCAGACGCAAGAAAACGAATATGATAACATTTTTCATGTAAACGCCTGCGACACACAGTATTTCAAATAGACTTAGTAATTTTTAGGATATGACCACTTTGAAAATACATCGGTATTATTTGGAGGCCTGTAACTCTTGTGTTAATTTTCATTGTTAAAAATATTAAACTACAGGTTGTGTTCTACTGAAATGACGGTTTCTTCATCATCTAAAGCGGTTGTTTTCCTTCGCTTTAATTGTAACAGATACTTGTAACTGTTCTGTTAAAATTTACATTGATAAGAATAATAAAATATACATAGGTATGTAGTGTTTTATAGAAAGGACGATTTATTCACCTTTTAAATCGGTTTTTGAGCTTTCATCAACTTTGAGGTATGTAGTGTCCTATAGAAAGGACGGTTTCTTCACCTTTTAAATCGGTTTTTTGAGCTTTCATCAACTTTGAGGTATGTAGTGTCCTAAAGAAAGGACGGTTTCTTCACCTTTTAAATCGGTTTTTTGAGCTTTCATCAACTTTGACAGTAATCTCTTTTGCTATTAGTTTTTTTATCAGTTATTCGCTGGCTCTATTTCCTTAACGGAGTCGATATCGGCCTTGCAGAAAAAGCATTGTTTGCTATTAAGCAAATGCTGCATAATGCACGGCCTGAAAAATAATGACTTTGTATTTTTATAAGTAACATTATTATTCTAAATATATCTGTATGTGTTTGTATTGCTATGTAGTTTGTCAGTCGTCCAGTTACCATAACATACATAGGCTCTGCCTCACTTGTGATTAAAAGGCTGTGTGTTGAGATTTTCAAAATACCTCTTCATTATAAAAATGTGGCCGGTGAAAAATTTAGAAAGCTATGCCTCGATGCTTTAATTGATGCTGTCCTTGGGTGATGTTCTGGAATAATGTGAGTACCTGCATGAATGGTGTCCGCAAGGTACGAAGGCGGTATCAGCGGGGCGGGCGTAGCATATAGTGCAGAGCAGGTCCGAGTGGCCGCCGCTGGAGCCGGGCGAGCGGTTCCTGATGAGCTCGTCGCGCGCGGCTTTCAGCCTCTCCACCACCAGCTCTAGTGCCTTCAGCTCGTCTAAGGTCACGTCTTCCGGATCTGACGGGTAACGCAATGTTAGCCTCGTTGTTCATAGCATGTTCGTTGTAATTTGCAGTTATTCATACGTAATTCCACGGTGCCCTATATTTTTGCGCCTGCGCTATAAAATTGGCAAAATGACTATGCTACCCGGAAATAGGAAAAATATGACGATACTTGTGTATGTGGACAGAAGCTCTTCAATTAGCCCGTCCTTATTTAGAGGGGATGAGGGTAAAAAACTGCAATCGGCTTGTTACGAAATGAGTGGCGCCTACAGATAGATATTTGAAACTAAAATGTAGTGAAATCAAAAACAAGGTAGACGCCTTAAGTTCTACTAACACTGATAGAAGGAGAACTGAGAATCCTTTGACTTGCCGACCATGAACTCGAGCCCATCGCTCCGAAACAAAGGCTCTGTCACCAGAGCAGTCGTTACAGTTGTTAGATGCTAGAAATAATAATAATTATTACAAGGCTTCATAGAATCAACACCATACTAGTATTCCCCGAGTCAGAGCTATGACATAACAGTACACATAGAAGTCTGTGTCTGCCAACCCGCACTTGGCCAGCGTGGCAGACTATGGCCTCAACCCTCTCAATATGAGAGGAGACCCGTATCCCAGCAGTGGAATTATAATACAATGAGTTGAAAAAAAAAACACAGAAGAAAATGATTTACAAAAAACATTCCAATTCACGATACTTAATTAAATTCGTCTTTAAACACTTTCTTAGTTGGGAAGCAAACCTGGAACACTTTTCGTAAACAAAGAGGTATGGTGACCGCTGTGCCAAGCGGGTGGTTGTACTAAAGTCGTTTGTACATTGATGATATTAAAGTGAGAATCACTTTTAATTTTATCCTTTGAGGTCTCCTAAATTTCATACATTCACATAGGTATATACACAGTATATTTATATTTTATTTTTGTTATTTAGATTAATGTCTTTATTTTTTAAAGGATACTAATATTATTATTAAGACAATAATATAATTATAAGTCAATCAAATAATAAATCATGAGGGCATTCGATTATAATCAATTATTTTTCAAAAGACGAACTGTGAAGAAATTAATCAAGTCGTCTTGTTAATCTTACTTGATCATAAACAGTCACACATACAGACACACTCGATATGATATGTAGTTGTGTAATAGAATGAGACAGGCATATAAATATCATATAATCCTCAATGAAACTTACATCAGACGACAGCGTTGGGTTCAGCATGCCAATGAGGCACCCGGCGACAGGCGCTAAGGCGACGTAATAGTGGACTCGGTCCGTGTCGGGGAGTCCCCGCGTCACCAGTCTGCGGAACCCAGCGCCGCCACCCCCTCTCACGCATATTCGTGATACCACAGCCATTAGGATCTGCATCAGATATAAAAATTTGACTACCTGAATGATTTATTTTAACTCAAATTATTGCTAGATTTAGATTTTCAACTGGACTACATCTGTGTATGTGATGAGTTATAGATTTATAAATAACTCATCAGGTTTGTGAGGGTATAGATATTTAGCATTGGATATTCCCTGCCCATCGAATAAGAAATCATATAAGTCTTATTCAATTTACTTGGAATTTTTTGACCAATTATATTCAGTTGGAGAAAGATGAACATTATTATGTTTTAAGAAATGTTACGAAAGAGGTAAATCTGATGTGAAATAAGAGTTATGAACCTTTTTTGAACTTTGGACAACGCGTTAAACAACAGTAATTGTTAATGTGCCTCGTGTAAATAATATATCACCTGACAAGTTCTGCCTAATAGCAGGTCATTCTGATCACCACTGGCTTCCGCTTTGCTGAGGACTTCCGGAGCCAAGCTCAGAGTCATTTCCAGAGCCCTAGCCAACCCGTGATATAAGTCGAAGCAAGTCGCGCAGAGTTTGATTTGACGTGGTTCCAGGTGCGCATCCACCTGGACTCTGTCCATCTGTTAAGGCAAACCAAATTTTACGAACAGGATTATTGAACAGAAGCAAGTTTTTTTTTTGCTCCTGTCTCGTAGTACACCTAACGTAACGTTAACTTTGACTTTTAGGATCGTACCTGAATTAAGCAAAACTTTGGGTTAGATTATTGCGCAGTTAACTTTCGTACGCTGTTTAATTACGTTTTATTTATTAATGATATTTAACTCATACAACGGTCAGGTTTACCTAAGTTCGACAAAATACTCGAGCGTTTTCTCAAACTTGGGCTTTGGCAAAATACACAAGTTGCCGCGCGTGCAAATATTGGGGTCTTGGTAAAGCAAATATTGGCCGTCTTGGCAAACGTCCATTAACGCACACCAAGTTTAATTGACAATTCGACAAACATTTGCTTCTCTATATGTTGTAACTTTGTTCAAAAAACACAACTAACATTAGGCGTTGTATATAAATATATGCATCATACAGAATAACATAATCGAAGGCAAGTGTAGAAAGATGTATTCAACATTTCACTTATAACAAATCGGTTAGAATTGTAGGTCAAGTTGCAGATGGCGTTGGTGGAGCGTGGATGGATGACGTTTAAATACATTTTTATTTATTAAAACGATTCTCTATTATATTTATGGCCAATCAGAAATGTTTTTTTTACCTTTAATACTAAGTTGCAATGAATTCAGCCCATGTCATTGATATCTACCCACTATTTTTTACCACTTTTGGACAGTCGATGCTATTTTTTAGCAAAATGAATTATACTCGTATGGATGTAATGGTGTCTTTCACACAATACAACTGTTAAGATGTACCTACAATCATTTTAATGATTACTGTCAACTATGGGATTTCGCATAAGGGTGTAATAATAAGAATAATTCAAAACTTCTTACCTCTTGCATCATCGTAAAGAATTCAGAGAATGACCAGTTCAGCTGACTAAGCATAGAGTTCAGAAAGGCTGCTGCTTCCTTCGGATTACTTATGAGATATTCCTTTATACGTGATTGGATTACTTCAGACGGACATGGACCTGTCGATGCACATACTTTCCTGGCGTAAGGAACTCTTTAATCAGGGAATGAAGATGTCGGTAATAAGCACCTTTATTTAACAGTATTTTAATTAGGTAGATTATAACGTCTTTATGCAAAATTGAAGATGAAATAGACCGTCAAATTGTGAATTATAACCGAGCATTGATGCTACTTAAGTATGGAAAATTTCAGAGCAACATCACAGAGTTCTTCAGAGTATCATGTTAGTAGAACCTAATCCACTTTTGATTTTTTTCAAAAGCACATTTAACTTTTTAATTTAAATAAATGATAAACAGGGTTTTATTCGCTCCTTCAGAACAAATTATCTTACCAAAGCATTGACTCATTAAACCTGCATCAACTTTCGCGCCCAAATTATTCACCGTTGGCTCTCGGTCTCCGTATCTAGAAACAGTTTTGGAAATTTAGAATGACGTGAAGCAAATGCAATATTAGGGTTAAATATTTTCAGGATAGCTCGAATTTGCTAATGCACTAGTGTAAATGATAGTTGGTCACTTGCTCTGATCCACTCATAAAACTTGTGCCAACAATTATAACTTAAGGTGTTTTTCCGATGTTATAGGCGATAACAGGAAGCTGATATCGATGCAGCAGTCCAAAACCGAATCTATTTTGTAAGTACTTATTAAGATTAGTAAATTAGTTACACTTGTTGAAGTAACAGCTAAATAGACTGACACCAGTACATATAAAAGTTTTTGTACTGAAATTAAATATTTGCTTGAAATGAAAATTTACAATGTTTGACAAAATAAATTTGTAGATATTAAGAATACTTTATACCGATTAGAATATCGAGAAACTATGTAAATTCGTCAACAAGCATTGAAGATACGCAAGCATAAAATATATAAAGCTGATTTGCTAAATTAGAAGAATAGATAACTTGGCTGCTAAATGTGGCCACTGACGATGCCGGAACCCAAAGCCAGAGCCGTGCCAGAACCGAACCAGCACCCAATTGGACTGCGCCCATGCGCGATTCTGGTACGGGCGGATTAATTCCTCTACCATAGACATCTGCCTGTAAAATGAACAACAGTTTGTTATGACCAATAATAATGTATGATTCGAATACAGTAATTTTTATTGTTGTCAGTTGTATTGTTATTGTATTCGCAAACACTGTCATTTTTATTGTTATCAGTTTTATTGTTATCTAATATAACAAAGACGACAAAAACTTTATTTACTTTATATAGGAGTTCCAGTGTTGGAATACGGGTCTCCTCTCATATTAAGAGGGTTAAGGCCATAGTCTGCCACGCTGGCCAAGTGCGGG
>DWDT01003883.1:0-11823 GCA_018245595.1 Microceris scylla | reverse complement strand
GCAGGCGAAGTTGGCTTGGGTTCCTGAGATGGTGGTTGAAACCCCTTACACCTGTATATAACTATATACCTACATATACATATACATATAATTGATAAGAATAATTTTATTATTTACAATGAAGTAACAAAATCCGTTCTCGACATAAACTACTTGTCTAAAAACTCGTAGGCATACATTAACAATAGAAAATTAATCATAAATTTGTTCATTAATTTTGTTACCACAAGTATTAGTACCCTAAAGTACGACATTAATCTGCAATTGAATATGAATAAATGGTAAAAAAAATATAGAAAAACCAGATTTTAAATTTAACTCGCGAATTACCTAAGTATGTGTAAAAAGAGACAAAAAAAAGGTTAAAACCGAAATAAAATATCACCTGATGGGTATGAACAATTGTCAGTAACGTTTTTACAGCTCGTGCTGATTATGAACAAACAATATTTTTAATATAATTAATTCAAGGCCAGACTTTAATAAATACTCTTGGAATTAACTGTTGCCTTGCGTCATTTAATTTTAAAAATAAACTAATACTCACCTTTCATACGGAAAACGACATTGTGCAAATTTTTGGCTGTTAAAAAACATGTTTGTTAAAAACGGACTGTGCGAATACTTTCTGTTTTTATGAATCTGCCAATATCAAATATAACGAGGTACTTGCGAATGTATAATTAATACATCGTTTTTCGTAAAGACATAACCTTTCCACCTTCATTGTATTCATATTACCTATTTTTCTGTATATAAAAAGCTGGTGAAGGTATCATAGATTTCATTCGAATATAGAAACAAAGATTAGTTTGAACGATAGCCAATATCGAAAATAAGAGGACTTCCTTAGTAAATAGAATATGCCGTTGTGCTGTTTGTCTCTAAATAATGACAAATTAGTGCATGGACTATCTATAAAGAACATAGATACATTTGAATCGTAAGTAGCTTCTCAGACGTCGTTTACTTAACAATAGAATAATAAGATATAGAACATAAATATTTGCCAGTTGGCGCCTGTACAGATAAACAAAAGGGATAGTTTTGTTGTTAACGAAGAACACTAGTGCATTGCCGTATGTGTAATGTATTAACGTCGTCGCATAATGTTATTGACACGTTACTAGCGCCAACAAACAATTAATATAAATATGATAAAATAGCCGACTGTTCCATGTGGAATAATAGTAATAAAGCTAATTTTATAGAGATAAGGTCCGGAATTAAGGAGTTCGGGGTCACATACATACTGAAAACTAGCAAATTAAGTTTCAGCAGGCTGCTTTTAAAATGGGAGTAGCATTTAAGCAAATGTACTGTGGAATACCTTTCTGCCAGGTGATATAACGATATAGTTATAGCAGTTGAAGGAAATTAATGATTGAAAAGATCTAGAGATCAAACTCAGTGACCAACTGTGATATCCGGAGAACATTATGATGTTTTAAAAAGGGATTTAAATAATCCGTTTACATGTTTTACTAACATTCGTGCATTAATATTCACATACTACATTATAGTTTTAATAAAAAGATACGGTCAGATAAAGAAAATATTTAGCGATATCAGCAAAAGTATCAAAACCGTTCGCGTCGTGTACAATCTAAAGATTTTCCAAAGACGCGTGTCCGTTTTGAACAACGGTGGCGAATCACAATGTTCATGAATAAATATAAATTCGATATTCCTTTCATATAATGACGTCGTATAAAAAAACGATTTATCAAAAACATTCTTCCTTTTTGAAAGGCGAATGTGTCTTTTATAATCTTTAAATAAACATCATTTTTGGGACGACGTACAAAATGGCGCGTAGTGAATTGAACTTTTTTTAACGCATTCAGTGGGACAAGGGATACTAATGAGCGGAGGACACCCACGCAAAGATGATAGTGCATTTTCGTATACTTTAACGCTAATATTTGCCAATTCTATAGTTACAATTCTATACCTTGTACTTCTCCTAACCGATGTTTGTATCATGACAACACTTTGTAATAATAATTCTCGTTTTATTATTATATTTTTATAAACATAAATGAATAGAGAGGCCTATAATACCTACAAATAAACATATTATTATATGTAACATTTCTTTGTAAGATTACTGGCCATCGAAGTCAAGTTAGTCATAATATCTGAAGACAATAATTATAGGTTACTACCTATACCTATGTCAACTTTTGTATTGTTGATGCTGCTCAGGGACCATCCAGTAGAATAAATTAACCTAAAAGACGAAGGTTTCAAATACTTCACAGAATAAAAGTAAGTACTATTTACCCATTCCTTCCCTATTTATAAAAATCACAGGAAATCATAGTAATTTTAGTTGAACAATGTATAGATGAACTGAAGAGCCAATCCGATCATAATAGACGTATTTTAACTAAAATCATCACTGATGCCCTAGTCTCTACAGATCACGTGTAAGCGTTACAGCTAGTCTAATAAACCTAATCTATTCTACTCCATTTTCGAAGAATACAACATTATCTCGTATTTTAGGCCTGTCAAATAATAACAAACAAACTCAACGTATTGCAGCTACGCGCACATGTTAAATGTCACGTTGCTACTCCAATATATGGTCACAATAGCTATTGTATAAATTATCGTACGTTTATTTTAAGAACATTCTAATAATTGTTGGCACTTCGAAAGTAAAAGTAAACAATTTACTTTTTCCTATAACGATGCGGTAACAGTCATTATTAGATATTAATGATTTAAGAAATACGCATTGAATATCACTAATATGCCTATTCAGGGTATGTTTTTATATTTAGGCACATTACGAAAGCAGTTGAAATTAAATGGCGGCAAATGTCATTCATTAAATTGCCCATGTACTGTTAAGTCAGTCGCTTCGGATCGGTTCTCACGATCGTCTTTGCCGCGAACCTACAAAATGTGGAATGAGCTTCCATTCGAGGTTTTCCCGGAGCATTATGACATGGGGTTCTTCAAAAAACGCAAAGAGAGATCACCTTCAAAGCCCGCAAAGCATTGGCCACTCGTCGGATGTTGCAAATGTCCATAGGCAGCGATGACTACTTACCAGCATGTGGCCCGTCTGCCTATTTGCCAGGCTGAATATAAAAAGAAAGTCTGATCGTCTACATGTTTTCTAAAAGATCATATTTGAAAAAACGGATATGAAACTCGATTGTTGATAGATACAGAGGCAGAGGACGATGAAAAGTAAACTATTTCGACCAAATAAGTTAGATACTGGCTGATTGGAAAGTCAGACGTAAGCATACATACCAGCGTGCATGTGTGAAAACTGTTTCTTGCTTTATTTATTATGATTAAATTAAAAAATTCTCAGCCAAACGAAGCGCTGTAATTCGTTTGAATCGATAACATTGGAAAATAGTATATGAAATGTTCGATTAAGTTGTCAAAGGAAAAAATTAAGTGCCTTGAATATCTAGAAAAAAGACCCTAGGCTTAAATATTTAAAAACTTGAACTTTTGTAAAGTAATATAATTGAATTGAAATATGGACCTCTAGGCTTATAATAATAGTTTTTGTATATAAATTAATATGGCATGTTCATGTACGTTTATTGCTGATAATTTTAGAATAATTAACGTATAAAAATAGAAATTGTTTACATCGTCATATTTACCAAGTCACATGTAATTTTTTTTATGTAATTTTATCTTAACTTAAAAATATTAAAGGTGACTACGATGATTAAGTATATTTTACCAAAGTATTTATTATGCACCATGTTATTATTCTAATAATATATTATTGTTATATTATTATTATTATTATTAGTACACAGCGACATCTATCGGCGCAAATAAGCGGTAAAATTGTATTCACAATAAATGTTGCATGTCTTAAAAAAAAATTTGAAGATATCACTTCAATAATGTGCAATATTTTAATTACTACAACATGAATATTATAATGGAAACATAAATACAATTAGTACAATTTTTCTTTTTGTAAACTGGTTAAATAACTACCAAATAGATAATTTATGAATGCACAATTTATAGTACAGGAATTTTATGTCCAAAAATAAGCTATAAACCCTAAAAATACAATTTGTAAATAAATAAATTAATAATATTATTAGTCTATATTGAAAACTCTAAACTACGCTAAAATAAAAATAATTGATTTGACATAACCAAACCAAAGATGACAATGCCAAATTGACGTCTCATTCGGCTACCTCGAGCTAGAAGCCTCGAAACCGTGACTTTCAAAAATTTAACTAAAAACCTATAGAAGTAAGTAATGAAATATTATTTCAATGGTTGTTCAAAAGAAATAAACTTTTATAAAATAACCACTGAGTTAAAATTATATAAATAGTAAAATTCAAAGGTTTAAAAGTTGTTTATTATTAACTCATCGTTTCTCATTCAATTGTTTGGGTATACATGCAACATTATCACTATTATATTTTGCTTTTATTATTACCATTACGCCAGTTTCCTACGAAAGAGGCAGAGAGCACTGAGTACCAAATAACTCAAAAATTACTTAATCTACCTCAGAGGATCAAGAATTGTACGAGATGGCAGCATCAGTGATCAACACGTACTCCGATCCAAGCCTGAGCTGGATGAACGCTCCTCATAGCACGGGAACATCGATCATGGCTTGCGAGTTCGATGGTGGTGTAGTGATCGGAGCGGACTCGCGGACCACCACCGGCGCTTACATCGCCAACAGAGTGACGGACAAGCTGACGAGGATCACGGACCACATCTACTGCTGCCGGTCTGGATCAGCCGCCGACACTCAGGCCATCGCTGATATTGTTACTTATCACTTGAGTGAGTAGTTTGTTTTTATATTATTTGTTTCCATCTATCTATACCTCACGTGTATAACGGCTTTTGGTGTTTAGAACTATGTCATAAGAGCACGACTGAGAAGAATTCATCAGCTTTTAGAAATCGTCTTTTTAAATATACGGGAGCCTAATTGGCACCACTTCACCTAGTTCTGGGGGTTATGATATCCTATTATCTTCGTCAAATTGTCAGCCTATGAGAGTGTTATTTCTCAGACCCAAAAACATATTATGAATTTTTGGCAAAACTTACAAAAATATTTCATGAACAATAAAGTTTTTTTATACATGTTTTAATAAACAGGCAACTTGTATATTTCAATGTGCAAATGGGAAAAATATTCATCATTTAAAAATCAGTATCTAACAGTGGATGGTTGAGTTTAAATCGTGGTACAAACCTTTTTATATTACATGCCAAAAAAATAAAGAATAATGGAGAATCCTCCTGCAAATTTTAAATATCATGAGAAAACCTGTATAACTCAGTTGCCATTAATGGTTTCTTAAGTTGTGTAATGTCTGCAGACACACTAATTAAGCCTGTGTGGCACCCTTAAGAAATATCCCTTCTCATTCCTAGAGAAGCAACAATGCAAGGATAAAAAATTGCTTAGAATGAATTCCAAAGTAAGATGGGGCAACCTCGGAAAGTAATCTTTTTAATTATGTCATATAACTTTATAATTAACTGTGAATATTGTGTCATACTTTCCTGCTTAATCACTTTTCTAAATGAATTATAATTTAATCATTTATTTACAATAGTGACATTTTAAACTGAGATTCTATACATACATTTACATATACATTTCATTTTCAGTTAGGTACCTGCAGAAAAAGACTTCATTAAAAAAATGCACAGACAGTATTTTCCTTTTGGCAAGAATATCAGCCCCCAACATGTCAATAACTTTAACTTGTCCCATCCATTTACTGTGAAATATAGATATAAAACCTAAAAAAGAACCAATTCCTAAAAAGTTGCTTAAATTGTTCTAATCTGAGAAATTAAACTTCAAACTTATTGCCAATATTAAACACATGTGTATGTTCAATTTTAAAACAAACTATGGTAAATAAAATGTTTGTTAATTCAGATTTCCACAAGATGGAGTTGGGAGAACCACCACTGGTGCAGACTGCCGCATCCATATTCCGTGAGCTGTGTTACAACTACCGTGACTCACTGGTCGCCGGGATCCTTGTAGCCGGATGGGATAAGAAGAAAGGAGGTGAAAAAATATTTCGTTAATTTCATATCATCAGGCATACTTTAAACAATAACAAATTATATCAAAACTTTATACTATTAGAATATTATGACATGTATTCATAGCAGAGTAGTTTATTTTATTCAACTTGCTGTGAGACATTTGCCTGTCTAATAGTACACCATTGAACTCTACCTTCACCTCTTCACATGCAACCACTGCCAGCTGCTTTGCATAAAAGTATTCAACAGCAACACATATTGCAACTTCGAAATAGGTCTTAGGACACATCCAGAACTTGATTCATTTTCAATATTACCTAATTAGATTGTAGAACAAATTTAAAATAATTTTAATCTTTATTAAATCAGGTCAAATCTACTGTGTACCAATTGGTGGTATGGTGCAGCGTCAGGCAGTATCCATTGGAGGATCTGGATCCACTTATGTGTATGGTTATGTAGATGCCAATTTTAAACCAAACATGTCTAAGGAGGAAGCTATGAAATTCGTTACCAACACATTGACATTGGCAATGCTTCGTGACGGCTCCTCTGGTGGAGTTGTCAGACTTGGTGTCATCACAGAAGCCGGTGTTGAGAGATCAGTGATCCTTGGTGATCAACTGCCGAAGTTTTATGAGGGTTGAGGTTATATTATTGTGTATTTTTTTAAGATAATAAAATTTTTAAACTCTTAGCGAATTTTCTTTCACTAATACAAATTTGCATAGAAACCAGCAATTTTTTTTTGTGGCCACAAAGTTGGCATTATACTTACAAAAAAAAAAGTTTGTGTAAATTCTGAAATTTTCTAGCTTGTAATTATCCTAATATGATTTCACCATTATAATTGATGACAAATACATATTCATCACATTCTTTATGACTTTATAGATGATAGCCATATGTTATTGCCTCACTCAGCCAATATGATCAATTATGAATATTTTATTTAATATTTCATTTTTACCTCAATATGTGGCTACAACTCAATATGATCACAATCCAGTAATATATTTAATAAAACAATAGACTGGAACGCAGTTATTTATTTAACACCTGTTACAACTACAATGACACCACAACATGTATCGTTTTACAATACTATAGAAAGAAGAAATTCAACAAAATTTATACTCATCTATCATCGAACATCCGTTTATAAAGCATTACAATCATGGTCTTTAAAGCTATACATCTATTTTAGACATCTATGCATATAAATAAAATGGATGTGTCCATTTGTAAAAATCTATAATAATTTGTAATAACCAAAGTAATTAGAGAGTGCATGTGAAAGTATATACAGAACATGGACCAAAAACGCCATTGTTAAAATTTTTGTCTGTCTGTTTGTATCCAGGTAATACCCGAAACGACTGTATTTGATACTATGAGTGGCTTAGGCTTTTTTTATTTTAGAAAAAGTTTTAGGGTTCCATACAAAAAATTAAACCCATAAAATGCAATAAACCCTCCTAAACGAAGTCGTGAACAAACCATATAATTTATAAAGTATAGTCACATTCTTCATAACTCATATACATCTATTAATGACAACACTAATAAGCAGAAGGGAAATACAAAGTGAAAACTGTTTTACTCGAAAATACACAATTTCCAAAGTATTTATCAGTTTTATTGGCTTAAGTGAGCTACAATGTGCATTAATTGATATTGATCTTGAACAAAGATCTACAAAATTCATACTACGGATAATATATCTTAACTACAGTTTATCCACTATTATAAATTAAAAATAACTTTGGTAAGAGAGTGCGAAATGTGCTTAGGTCATGATTCCCAGGTGTTGCATCGTCTCCAGGTCACGTAGCAGCATCTGTATGGTCTGCTTCGTACGCGAGAAGTCCTCCGAACTGTCTTCCTCGATTGACGGATCTTGAGCTTCGAGTTCTAAAAAATATACAGATGTTTCAAGTTAGACACTCATCATCATCTTCATCATCAGCAGCAGCAACCTATTCCCTGATGCACACTGATATACACTGCTGAATATAGGCCTCTCCAATGGCACGCCACTGAGCACGATCTTCAGCTCTTCGCATCCAACCACTGCCAGCCACTTTGCGTATATCGTAACTCGACCTAGCTGGAGGGCGTCCTACGCTACGTTTGCCAAGTCGCGGTCTCCACTCCAGAACACGTCTGCTCCAGCGGTTATCAGTTCTGCGACAGATGTGACCAGTCATATAAAATATACACCTCTATATATAAAACTATGTATATATAAAACTTTAATTTTAAATTTGCAACCTCTTAGTTTTAATTTTTATATTTTTTTAATATAATATGCCAGTAGTTTCATAACAATTAACTTCAAATGATTATGCACATTATGAGAAGTGATGCCATATTATTTAGTGCCTGCCAACTCGCACTTGGCCAGCGTGACAGACTATGGCCTCAACCCTCTCAATATGAGAGGAGACCCATATTCCAACAGTGGAATTGTAATGGGTCGATTTTTTTTTTTTAATTATATTTTTTAGTGAATAGCGCAATAATAACATCTGAAATAATAGCATTTTATATATTTTGATTATCGGCCTAATTAAAACTTTTTTTTGAATCAGGCAATTTCATTTTATTAGGAAAATCGAATAACTAATCGCAAGGATTAGAACAGGCAACGCCATCTATTATAATTAGATGGTAAACACTAATTATCACACATTATAATTTAATAATCATAAGCACGATATGTCTATACTATATACAAACGTAATCAAATAAAAGTATTTTTAGAATAAATGGTGAAATAAATCTCCATAAAAACGTTCATGATATTCGCGGAATATTCATACAGGTGTCGAAACACCAAAAGTTACATTGTACTTTACGTACACGGCAATTCGACGACATGATCAAAACGTCTGTAAAAACCAATGAAAACGAAAAAGAAACAGCAAACGAAAATGGCCGTTGAATGCCCGGCGAAGTGAACGTTGCACTTTCACGATTAAAATAAAAAAGAGAAATATACGGCGCGTTAGAAATGAACCATCGGCTTATGGTTCGCATTGACACCGACCAGGTGCGAGGGCGTTAGCGTCGCGACGCTTCACGTCTATGTAAGTGTAGTTCCGCTACCCGACGCTACACGGTTATGGCAGCACTTAATTAAGTATAACATTATTTTTTATTGCGTGCTATTTTTATTGTTTTTAAAGTACTGTAACCTAGATTTATTTATTACAGAGACTTAGGTAGAACAATAATATAATATTCTTGTTGGTATAAAAAAAAAAAGTGCAAATATTAACAAATTTTTTTACCAATGTAACTTTCTTCATTATAACAAAAGTTGAGTAACGTGCCATCGTTGAGACACAAAGCTGCACTAGAATAGAAACCTACGCATTAGGAGCTTTTTATGTTTTTTTTTTTATTTTTTGTAGATATTTCATAAAAAAAAATTAAACAAACCCCCGAATGTTGTCGAAAGACGTAATCATACGTGCCATATAAAAAGAATCGAAAAGCGTCGATCATGTGATCGGTCGACAGATCGAAACGGGTCAAGCACAACAGGTGAGTTGCGGGGCGCATCAACTAAAAAATAAAATATCGAAATGCGAAAAAATAATAAAAATCAGCAAATATAGTAAATTAAAAAAAGTGTAGTTGCGTCCTTGTCGCGCGGGAGCGTCGGACATGTTGGCGTTTCTTTCGTGAGTGCGCGCACGTGGTTTTCGGCGGTCCGGGCGGGCGTCGGCGGGGCGCGCGCGGGGCGCGGGGGCCGCGGCCGGCGAGCCACACGACGTCGCGGCCCGCGCCGACCGGCTGCGTTGCCCGTAACCTCCGATTGACCTCATTTTTTTTTCTTCAATGTAAATATTCGGCTCGTTTTGCCGCATAGTCTATAAGTGGTATTGAGTTCCTTCAGCGCGTTTCATCTTTTTTATCCACTCCACCCACTAATTAGTAGACGTACCAAATTAACTTTGGCAGTGTTTCGGACTTTTTTATTCGTCTAAAAATGTTATTTAAGTGACTGACTGAACTTCAGTTTATAAACTGTGTTATCCCGTTTTAAAAACTTTGTAGTCGGCTTACATTTTTTTTTTGAACTGGTTGTTGTTACTTTTTGTGGTGCTCATGTTGTCGCAGAAAATCATCAAAACTACAAAAAATAACAAAGTTCCGTGATTCCTTCCTTAGAAGATAAATGAAGAATTGTATATAAATCATCTTATGCAGGTAATAATAGTCGCGGTTTGTTTTCGTATTTTTAATTATAGTATATGTGTGAAATTTTTCATTATTAGATTTATTTATTTGTTATCAATTTTAATCTGCTGTTTAGTTTTTTTGTTTGTTTTGTAATTTTTTTTCAAATATGATACTTTAATTTATGTATATTTTTTCAAACAGCTCTATAATTTATACATTCACTTTGGAATAAGTTAAAATCGTAGTAATCTCTGTACGTAGTGGACAGTATGTTAATTTTCTGTTAATTACGAATCTAGTTTTGGTTTAGAACAGAGTTGTATCAATTGACATAGACAATAGACGAATTGATAACAATAGACAATTTTTTATTTCATGTCAATTTGTTTTGTTAGACGAACGCTTTGTAACTACGTCAGGCAATATATTAATATTATCATGATTGTCTTTTGATAGTGAATATATAATACGGGCTTTCAATGAGCCAGGATAAATATAACATTATTCTTATTAATTAATTATTAAATTAAAAATTTTCATGTCCGATTAATTTGGAAAAGCATAAAAATCGGGAAAAAGAATGTTAAAAACCTGCTTCTGCCGTTTGACAATCATCACTCTGATGAAATAATGTCCTTTTACGGATACCCCTTAGTCCCAATACAATAAGTTATAGCGGAAATTCTGTGAACCCGTTTTTTTAAAAGCGTAATTTTCCCTCATATTATGTAGTTTATAATAAAAGAAACCACAAAAACAGATGTATTATTTTCTATTTACAGAGATATATTTCATTAAAAAAATTACATGATGGTTTAGGAAGGTACGAATATCCGAGCGTCAAAAATTAAGAAAAAAAAAAATTTTTAAAAAGTCACAATCAAATTTGGAAGGCATAATGTCTCAATGCCCACTTCTGTAGTGTTGTTATCTGTCCACTCGTTTTCAAAAATCAATGTCTCGTTAAAAATCGGTGCGGGTTCGTCGACCCTTGGATGCTGCGGCGACAGCTGGACCGCGTTCAGATAAAAGAATTATGTATAATAATTTGCACTTGCGACTAACCGATTGTGTAAGCAATCTCTTTAGTCTGTACCAAAGGCTTTCGGACGAAACTTTCAGTGCTATATAATTGTAGAATCTGTCACTAAAAATCTATAAAAGAGTTATCGTCTAGCAAATTAAGAAGCTAGTGTTTAATTTGCTTATTCTTGGCAAAAATCTAGCTTTATTTCTATTTCATAGATCTTTTAAAATTTTCTATCTAAGTCTAAAACCTTATCGATTAAGTTTAATCATGTTATTATTGACAGTTTTGAAACAAAAGGCATTTTGATTTCATTTGTGACATTGTCTAGTGTCATATGTAAACTTCGTTGTCGGTTACTTTCGTACTTAAAACATTACCGAATTTAATTTCAAAATCGTTCATGTGAAAACTTCAATTTTTAAATGAAAAAGTTCAGACGCGGGCACTTACGCAGAAGGGTAGCCTTAGATAAACCTGAAAATGATTATAAATGTACCGGCTTAACTCACGTACGTTCTTCGGGGTGGCCCGACTAGTTTCGGACCTGTACG
>DWDT01003882.1:0-11823 GCA_018245595.1 Microceris scylla | reverse complement strand
ATTGCTGCTCCTCTCCTATTCATCTTAGCGTGATGTTATATAGCCTATAGCCTTCCTCGATAAATGAGCTATCTAACTCTGAAAGAATTTTTCAAATCGAACCAATATTTCCTGAGATTAGCGTGTTCAAACAATCAAACAAACAAAGTCTTCAGCTTTATATTATTAGTATAGATTAATGCGTTTTGGACTACCGGCAAGGAATGTTACATAACTGAATTGATTTATATAAAGATATTGTAAGCACGTAACGCGAAAAATATGTTTGAATTATGTACAGAAGAGTTCCATTGTCACCCTGTTAATAGTACCTGTCAACCAGTTATGGGATTTAATTTTTTAGGTTGTGGTGTGGTGGAAAGGATTATTTAAGAGAAACCTGCTTCGTCCATTACAAGGGCCTTTTACACCGCAAAATTAGTTGCACTTGTTTCGAAATGTAATAAATGCACAGTACCTACGTATGCTTCGCGCCGAAACCAACTTGGCATTTGCTTTCCGCCATGTAACTTCGCGTGCTGACGGCTACGCTTTCGCCCTCGACGCAATAGTATCTCACTATTACATCGTGGGAGATGCCTAATCAACTTTTGCGAGTTATACAAGGCTTTTCTTACCGTATCGGTACATATGATCATAAACGTGTTCCAGGTAGTAATAGCAATGAGGGACCTGTTTCAAGTAGTGTTCGAACTAAAGAAGAAGGAAGTGGAAATGGCCAAGCAACAGCTGGAGGGCAAGAGTGTGTCGAGCAGCCTCGTCAGGCACCCCGTGACCACCGCGGCCGATATAAAGACCAAGGCATGTTCAAGTTCTCATAACATAGAGACATTATTATGTTAACATTATTATATCGTCACGCCAGGATTTTGCAGGGTGTAGAGGGAGTATTCGATGCTGCGGCGGCTATAAATACCAACACTCACAATCATAAGCGCGCTCGCTGCTAGCGCTTGGTCTGTTATAGGCATAGACAATGTTTGAGCGTATAAAAGACTATGAATATGCAGCAGTTAAATGGGTATATGCGAGGTGTTATAATTAAGTAATGAGACTTATTTTATTGCCACGCTTGTGGTGAACCTGCGATCTTAAAATTCCCTTCCCCTTACCCGGCATCTTTCCCCTCTCCATTCATATATTTACCATTGCTCTAGCTTGCTTAGTTCGCTTGCTGCGTTGTGTTAAGTAGACGTGTGATGGTTGTGCTTGTCACGAAAATGGAGAAACAAAATCTAGAGTAACGCGTCGCGATAAAATTTTGGGCCAAATTGGGCGAAACAGCAGGCGATGAGAGCTGATTTTTCCAATACGACCCGGTAACCAAACGCTAAAGCTCACAATGGTTGTCGCCGCACGCCCTCCGCCCGAAAAAAGCTCTCATGAGCAAGTCGAAAACGAAAACGATGATCATTACCTTTTATATAGCCGTGAAATCATCCACAAAGAATTTGTTCCATCGGGGCAAACCGTAAATGAAGTCTACCATCGCCAGGTACTCGAAAGATTGCGAAAACGAGTCAACCAGGTGCGCCCAGACATCGTTCGTAAGTGGAACCTTCACCACGACAACGCGCCGCGCCACTCCGCCCTAAGCGAGTCTCCCAGTATTTGGCCTCTAAAGGGATCGCCGTGTTGCCGCCTTACCCACCCGATATGTCACCCTGTGACTTTTTCTGTTGCCTAGAACGAAATCTGTTGTCAAAGGAACCCATTTTGAGTCGATTACGGACATCCAAGCGGCCGTGACGGGGGTAATCGCGGACATCCCAGTCGAAGCGTTCCAGAAATATTACGAAGCGTGGAAAACGCGCTGGAATCGTTGTTTATCTGCCCACCGTGGCTACTTTGAAGGGAATGGCAGAGTTGTAAAATAATTTTTAAATATACGGTTTTTATGGAATCAGTCTCATTACTTAATTGTCACACCTCGTATCTAGAAGTAAGTATGTGATCCAAATTAAGAAACGGACCGAGAGCGGGCGCGACGAGCCTGTGCGTCTGCGGCGCCCACCTCACCGACTTTAACAGCTCTTCACAAGCGCTGACGATCCGTTGCGTATCATACCGATTTCCGGTCTCACATATTAGCTAGGTCTAGATTAGGAACGTTGGTTATTGTTAGCTTCCGATTAGGGTGCTCGAGTCTGCAGTGAGATTTGCGTGTTCTTGATGACAAACACAACACGGAAAATTGTTAGGGAGTCCTAGAGCGCAGCTGCGTAACGTGAACCCAGTAGCGCAGCCGAGCTCGCTCGCAGCCCTCCACCATGTACCACGCATCGCTCCTGCATACAGTCTTCGTTTTGTTCGCTATTGTAGAATTCACTAACGTATTCTGTATCGAGGTAAAATAAATTATAAAAAAACGCTCACAAACTCAGGATCCTTGTTTGAGTCCAGCGGCAACATTGCAGCACCGAGTGACACTGTCCACGTTACGTACTAATTATGAGTAATTCAGTCTAACTTTAATATGGTAACGAGTGGTGACCGTGGTTCGCCGACGCGGCGCCCCTCGACCACAACTGCTGCAGTAGAACCGCTAGTAATATTAGTTCCTATAGGGTCCGTTCGTATATGGTGCGTTTAATGTTATTTATTTATTTGTTTTATTTTAGTCGGGTCTCCGACGCGTTGCAACTGCTACTGTAAGATTTTTTGTCATAATAATTAATGTGCTACATTCATTTAAATACATATAAGAACACGAACATGATTCTTTACAAATACCAATAATAGGAAAGGTGGCGTGGCGTCGGCGAGCTCCCTGCAGCACGATCACACATTTCATCGTGTCCCGTGTGACGTGTCCCGTGTGCCGTACTGTGTCTGCCTGCCGCTCCACTGACACTGACGTTCTCAATGGCAATAGTGTGGACGGTTTATTTATTGAACAGACGATATCGTCGGTTGGTGAGAGCGCACCGATCGTGAAGCCGGCCGAGGGCGGCGCGGAGGGGGGCGTGGCCGAGCTGGTCGACCTCGAGCAGGAGCTGTACTCCCTGCGCCGGGGACTTACGCAGGTCGAGGGGCTCACCCCCTCGACTGACCCTTTTGGAGACTCGTTTATCTTAAACTCGGCACAGGTAAACGACCCTGACTGTTGTATTCAATACTATTTTCTCTTAGTTTCATTTGTACTTATATTGTATTATTATTCAGACGGTCAAAATACTCTTTTTATTTATTTAAATCATTTATCGAGTATTTTTCGGTTTTACACTTACGTTTTTGCACTGTAGGGTGCTTAGAAGCATAGTGTGACAATATGTAGTCAATCACAAGCGAGATCCTCCGACGTCCATCAGTCGACAGTCCTTCTCGTCGTACTCGTATCTAATCGACGGCCACGACGTCTCGATACTGAGGTTATCCGACATCAACCGATGATATTCTGTTACGATAGACTAGCACTCATTCAAAATCCGTTTTAATTAAAGTAACAATAAACAATTCCAATTGCAACTTTTGCTTTCAAAAACTGTTACTATTGGATGCAGTTATTACCTACCACTTGTCATTTTTTCACCATTCATCGTTTAAAACGCTCACAATGATTAATATCGTCGACGTCGCTCACTCGCGCAATCGGTCCACTCGCCGTGGAGTTTGTTTTTTGAATGTACTGAAATGAAGATAAGCGGGTCGTCACAAGGGCGGGTAGATCAGAAAGTGTGAAGAGCAGAGCCGGCTGTGTTTCAGAAGGGGCTGCTGCCGCCGCCGCCCGGCGGGGCGGCGCGCGGGGCGGCGCGCGGGGCGGCGCGCGGCGCGGGGCGCGGCGCGGAGCGCGGCGCGGCGCCGGGCTCGAGCGAGGCGGCGCTGACGTTCGAGCTGGCGGCCGGAGCCGAGCCCGCGCTCGTCGACAGCCTGCCCGAGCCGCCGGTGAGCCGCGCTCGCACCCGCCGACTCCATTTAGTATTTTTGTATGCAGACACGGATTCTTCGCTGAAAAAAAAAGTTACTCGAAACCGTCCCCCGAACCGAACTAGGGACCGTTCGTCGACCTGGGAACCTTTCCAACCTTATCGAGAGGGTGATCTACTATATTAAAATTAATAAAGCGATATCTTTTACCGATTTATCTTAAAAGTATTGCTACTTCTTTTTCGTACCTTTCCCTTCACATTGACAGCACGGGGTACGGATCCACTCCGTTAGTAATGCTCAGGATTGTCTGATCGTCGTAATCCCTGTTTTATTGCACCACCTTCGGACTAAAAAAGTCGAGTTAAAATTTTTACCCTTTCTGCACAAAGTTGGATGAATACAAGTAAAAACAATATTAACATGATTTCGAGCAAACATCTGCCCTGAAGTTAATAAGAAGAGAGTACACATTATGATATGAGTGGGGGTGACGGGCCGGTGCGGAGCGCCCCCCGCTACTCGCTTATAGCGATGTCCGATAACTTTTTTTTTCAGTGTTGTTAAGAATGAGTTTGAAAATGGTAATAAGGATTGAGTTAGACTGATTTTAACAGGCTTGTATTGTAAAATGTTATGTTGCAGAAAAATACTATCATTTTATATGGAAATAAATTTACTGAAGCACGTTCGATGACATAATTAACTTGATTTCATATGATACAGATACCGTCAGTGATGTCATTTAGCATGTTCTCCCCTGCATGATTTTCGAAAACAGCAACTGTAGAAAAATAATTATATTTTTATGTGTGCATTGCGTCGTGCGAATCCCTTTAGTTGTGAACGTTACACTCACATCCACACCATTTTCAAAATTGTTCTTTATCCTCTTAGCAAATAGACAACGCTACATTGTATTTTTCAAACCACCAAATTAGTCGGGATGATAATAAACAAGTAGCTACGTGTGAACACTGAATGGGATGGCACTTATTGACCTGCAGGAGTCGCCGCCGCGCCCGGTCGCCCTAGCGGCTAAGTAAAAATATATATGCTCTGTCGAGATTTCAAGGCTGGCATCTATTTAGATCCCCCAAACTCACAGTGCGCAAATTAACTTGTGCAGCCTGCATATGTTTTAGGGGCACGGTTCTCCTGCGCAAAGTAATTCAAATATTTAAAAATACCTTTGAAAAATCTCCTCGGCGGCTGAAGGCGGGCAGGTCGCCGCGAGCCCGCGCCCGCGCCAACGTTCGCATCGTAGCTAATGTTTTTTACATTCCGGCGAGCGCGCCCGCTCGCGGCGCCACTCGGCCGTGCGGCGCGGCCGCGCGGCGCCACTCGCCCGTGCGGCGGCGGCCGCGCGGCGCCGCGCCGCTGTCGCCAGCGCCGCCGCTATCTACATTGTAAAAATATGCTTTCATATACAAAACGTACCCGGCCCGCCTACATTGTGCGCTACACGATCGTGCACTCAAGTAAATTGCTAGTGAACTTTACATTTATAGCACCAAACGATTAACTCCATATGACTCCATGTGTGGTGTTAGCTTATTTGAAAATGCCTACGTAGTGAAAGATTTTATATAAGTTAAAAATTTAATATTAGTTCCTAATACGGTACGTTCGGTCGAACTATTGAAGACAAGAGTGAGTAGGCAAATTGTAAGAGAGCGTGCTAAATCCTAAGCTACTAAAACTGCAGTGACCTAACGGGCGAGCTTGATCTGCTAAAGTATAATTTGCGAAAAGAGTTGCCGAAGTTTGTCAGCCGAACATATTTTTACAATGCTCGAGTGCCGCGACGCGGCGCCGGCGCGTTGCCTCCGCCGTCGCTTCAGTAGTGTGTGAATTTCGAGAAGTGTCTACTACAATCCGACTGACACACCTACATATGTATCTATATTGTATAGTTTTCTAGACGTTTCCCTTGCACAGTATATGCGAACATCACCCACGTTTACCCGCGTAAAATTTAATTTTTTCCAAAGCTGCGGGTAAAGGCGTAAATTTGTATATTTGTTAAATGTAAAGTTGGTAACTCGCCTCGTTTCTTAGCGATAGAGCCTACCTGTTACATGTACGCAACGTCCGAGTACCTCGCACGAGTGCACGTAGCCACCGGCCGCATGCCGCGCATGGCCTGTCCCCTCTGTGTCTGCCCTAAGGCCTCGTCCGGTGTTGCAATTCTGCGCAAGAATTGTAATGTCCTACCTGTTCCAGGTGAGCGCGCAGGCCGCGACGTCCGTCTCGTCGTCGATCACTTACGACGTATTCACCGAACTAGACCCCCTCGGCACCGGCCGGAGTAAACCTTACGTTGACAAAAAACTCTTCTTTCAGGAGCTCAAAAATCCACCAAAGAAGGTGCTCAAAGACCTCGTACCGACGACGCATTCGCTCCTATCCGATATATTGCCGGTCGCGGCTGAGCCGAGGAGCGACACGTACGGGCCCACCACCACCCTGACGTCGCTGTCGAGGCAGTCGGGCGGGTCCGTCGCGATCGCGAAACCCAATCAGGGGACTGTGTTCTCGGGCGGGTTTTTTGCGTCCGATCCGTTCGCGGAGACCGATCCTTTCGACAATACCGATCCCTTTTCGGACTCGTTCAAGGACGACCCCTTCACTAGTATGCAGGATTTCCCGAAGCCTAGCTTGCTCCGGGCGGACAACGTCAAGAGTAAGCTGTCGAGGGAGTTGTTTCAAGACAAGCCGGAGTCGAGCCTAGAGAACGGAACGAACGTGTTCAACGGCCCGCTGCAGGTCAACCTGCCTCCAGAGACCGCGCCGAAGTCGCCCCGACTGCAGCGCCAGGTTTGTCGTCCACTTTCGTCACAATTGTTTCTACCCCTAGATGGCGGGTAACTTTTAGGCATTTTTAGTGTTTTATTATATCCCTAAATATTTACTTGATAGGTGCTAAAATAATTATGGTTGCTAATTTTAGAACGTGCGATGTGAATATGTGAGTGTGTGTGTATGTGCGTACGTGCTTGCGTGTGTGTATGAGTGTGTTGGTTTGTGTGGGTGTGTGCGTGCGTGTGTTTATGGAGAGTGTCTGTCTCTGTGTGTGTTTGTGTGCGTATGCGTATGTTAGAGCGTGCGTGCGTGTACCTGTGCGTGCGCGTGCAGCGTGCATGCGTGCGTGCGTCCATGCGTCCGTGCGTGTGCGAGACAATATCGGTCCCTTATGTTTATTGCATGATATATCTAAACAAAATGTGGGTTAGCCGAACACTCGAACCGACACCACGTACGCTCTCGTACGCACCGTCTGTTAGGCAGCGCCCGGGTCCGTTGTCCGCTCTAAGCGTTACTACACTGCGCGATCGGTAGAGCGCTTGGACAGTTGCTCAGATCGGGATTATCTTATCGCTCTGCATTGGGACTCTTAAACACTTATTAGATAGCCCT
This sequence comes from Microceris scylla, assembly GCA_018245595.1. Lineage (NCBI taxonomy): Eukaryota > Metazoa > Arthropoda > Insecta > Lepidoptera > Hesperiidae > Microceris > Microceris scylla. Next base: position 4,536 of record DWDT01003882.1, on the reverse strand, counting down.
AAGATAGAGTAAGACTCTCTCTAAATTGGATAGTGTAAAAGATGTTTAGAACAATACCGAATGGAAGTGAGCGATTTGCCGGCGTGTGTTATAGGTACTCTTATGCATAATAATGTATTGACATGCCTTTAAATTCTTTTGTACTTCGTAAATGATATTTCATTCGTATTTTATTATTACTACATCATCATTTGCATTGTATGTCTGTTTTGTCATTTCCTAAACAATCCCGTTTACATGTCCGACCATCGGAGAGAGCCCTTATTCATTTTTACATCAATACTCCTTTTCATTACCAGCATCTTTCTCCGTTCGTATCTAATACAAACGCGATCGGCGGGCGATACGCCGCCTATGCGGCGTATCGCCCGCTACATCGCCAATCGCATACATTTATTCTACTTTCATCTTCGTTCTTACGTACCATACTCTCGCTTTATATAATAGTGTTTGAATAAGCACGGAACACGCTGGGTAAGAAGAAGGCAACTCCAGTAGCTTACCCAACGGTCCATTTTCTCTATTGCCTGCATTTACTCGTCTCTCAATATCAGCGGTTTACCTACCATTCCTGTTGAAATCAAATCAAAGATACACAATCTCGTTCACTTGTTCCAGTGCTACGTCGTATACTACAAATCTTGCAATAGTTCTTCTTATAATAGTTTAAAATTCAAACACTGATTTTGTTTACAATCAATTGTAAGCCTTCACATTCGTTTAGTGGTAGTAGCTTAGATGGTGTGGAGAAAATTAAAACTGCAAAGTCCATCTAAAGCAGATGGTTACCGCTAAATCGCCCGTAAATATGCCTACTTTCATTTCGTGCAATGTCCGCAAGCACGTATCTAGATCTACGAAAAACAGGGTGGCTGTCGGCACTCAGTTGTGTCGGACGTCAGTATATATGTATGTTGACATTGGTCAGAATAAAATAATAAATAATAATAATCGACCCGTTTATCATTCCACTGTTAGAATATGGGTCTCCTCTTATATTGACAGGGCTAAGGCCATAGTCTGCCACGCTGGTCAAGTATAGAATGGCAGATTTCACACATTTTAGAAATTTAGTTTTTTATAAATTCTGAGGTGTGCGGGTTTCCTCACGATGTTTCCCTTTACCGTTATCAAGTGTTATTTAAACTTAAAACGCACTTTTGTAAAGAGGAGCGCGCTATGGCTTTGAACACAGCACTCCCGGAGCGAGAAGCTGAATACTTAACCACTAGGCTATCACTGCCAGGCCAGGCCAGGCTACTATAAAGCCAGGGCGACACTATTATTCACCTGTATGAATGCTTAATATTTTATTTACGTGGTCTACATGGACCGCAGGAGGCCATCCTTCGTCTTATATTTTAGTAAAATGTTGCAAAGTTCCGATATAAAAATGTTGCAGAATCGGTCTCGAAGGAGCCGCGGGTGTTTCAACACGTGTACGTATTTAATTTTCAGGGAACGGACACGAGCTCGATTCGCCAGCGCCCGCAGCCAAGCTCCAAACTGCATCCCGACAACGCCTCGCCGCCGCCGCCGCTGCCGCCCAAGAAGATCGGAGAGATTTCTTTGGTGCCGCCCCCGAGACCCCCACACGACCACGAGCACGAGACCGAGGAGGCGGAGGCGGGACCCCCGCTGCCGAAACCCGCTAGGCGAAAGGAGGCTCCGGTGAACGCCCTCAATAGGTCCTGGTTGTCGAGGCGGGGCGAATAGAGTGCTAATACGTCGGCGTTTCGCAGGCGGAGCGCGGGCGGGCAGCGGGCGCGGGCGGCGCGGGCGGCGCGGCGTGCGACGAGTACGAGGCGCCGGCGCCGCCGCCGCTGCCGGCCGCACGGCGCCTGGACATCTCGCTGAGCACGCTGCTCACGGCGTCCATGGACGAGCTGGCCACGCGGTGCGTGTCGCGAGTGTCGCAGGTGTTGCGAGTGTCGCCACGGCCCGCGCTCATCGACATTCGATGTTTCGCAGGTTGCGGGTGCCGGCTGCCACGCTGGCCTCGATGACGCTGCCGCAGCTCACTGACTACCTCCGCTCCTATTTGGCGGCCGACACCGACCGGACGGTAATTTTTTTTCATACTGCCGTCTTAGAAGGCTAGGTCTCCCGAGGGGTGTGAAATTTCGAGAACGTCGTTTAAATATTTAATTCGCATTTTATTGGCAGGTTACAGTTACATTTTATCGTTCCTTGCAGCATATCTACGTAGATCCGTTAATGCGGCCCGACAGAGAAAAGCCCATCCCCGCGGCCCCAGCGCTCACGCCGCCGATAGTCTCGGAGGCAAAGCCCGCTCTGACGCTCCCGGCGACTTCCGATTTTAAGCCGCAGTTCGAGGACAACTTCGCCCCTGGCGACTCGACGGACACATTCGTGGCCAACTTCGACGACTTCGACAAGAAGGCCAACCCGAGCTACGACAGGTATGCGGCCTTCAGGGAAATGCAAGAGCAGGAATTAAAAGCGAAATCGATCTTAGATCCCGTCGACGGTGAGACCAAACTTGACGCAGAGGATAAGGAGATGACGATGATAGACGATCTGATCAAGACGGAAGAGGAGAAGCATGAAGCGAAGGAGCTCTCCCGTAGTCCATTGAAAACTCTAGATGAACTGACGTTAGACTCGTTCAACATGTTCAGAAACTCGGTAAGCCCAAAACCGATAGAAGCTAAGATTGAGGACGTGAAGACCGTGATGAAGAATTTGCAAATAGAACAAGCAAGGCGCAGCGTGTCGCCGCGGGACGGCGGCGCGCCTGAGCTCAAGCCTGACAGCGGCTGCGACCGGTACGCGGCGCTGCGGGAAATAACCATCACGGAGCCGCCCGACGAGTTCGAGTCGTTGCCCCCCGACCTGCCCAAGGAACGCAAAAAGTCCGACGAGAAATCGGACGGATTCGACAATTCGGACTTCTTTGACTGCATCGACAATAGTTCCCTTTCATTCACGCACGTCGAAGATGCGTTTAGGAGGAGCCCGTGCATGAAGGAGAAGGAAATGGAAAGGAAAATTGAAGCGAAGAAGGAAACTCCGGTAGAAAGTCCAGTAGAAACGCCGCCCTCCAGAGACCTGCAGCCGCCCATGAGGCTGTCCGCGGGCTCCATTAGCGACGTCCTCAGCGGCTCGTCCCCAGATACTAAAGGTGTGTCATTATGACTGACTTGTTAGAAATACTCGTAACTTGTTTTCAAAACAGATTTCTCGAGGCATTAGGAATTCAGATCATGAACTTAAATTCAAGTTTATTCTTGTAACTTGGTGCTGTCGTCTTATGAAAAACTCGGATAAACTTTAACTTACTTTAAGTCCGCTAGACGTAACAACATTGAGCAAATCAATATATGTATGTAGATAGATAAGTGATTCAAAATAACAACAAAAATTATAAATAATATGTTTTTTTAAACTTTAAATAATGTGTAGGTATAATATAACCGACAATACTTAGGTCTGCGCGACTGGCTCGACGGCCGAGCGGTTGCCAGCTCGATCCCCGACTCGAGTATTTATGTGATTATTTTAACTTGAAATACACACCAGTGTCTCTGGATGCGTGTCTTCTGTATGGTAAAAGACTTGTCCCCTTCTTCGTGGAGGGTGTCAACATAAGTGGTGAAATGTGGGAGTGTACTAAATTTTGATAAATTTCTTTTAATTTCTCGTAATCATTTATAGAAATTTCGTACCAAATTTAGAAAAGTGGTAGGCAAAGCCTAATCACCTCGGAAATTACAGACGGGATATTACAATTATCTAGATTTATCTTTTTAAAGTAAAACTTTTTTAAGCGCACTTGGGGGTTCTCTGTTTTCTAACGGGAACAATCTCCAGGCGGGTGTACGATGTATTTACTTATATATAAACCTTTAACTCTATTTCTGCGCTTACGTTTAGGTATAAGGTGGATTTTAATTTTAAATTGCGAACAATGTCAATACTCAAAATTGAAGAAAAATATGGATATGAAAATTGAAGTCCGCCGAAAAGATTAAACGTCAAACGTGCGGGTGGAGACTTACTAAAAATCTGTTTTTCCTCGGGGAACGATAATAATAGACACTTAATTTACTCCTCGGTTTCCCCATCTCCACGTTTTACACAAGAGGTAATTAAACGAAGACATCGATGACTTCAGAAAAGTGTCCGGCCGTCCCGGGCGGCGCGGGCGAGGCCGGGGGCGTGTCGGCGGGCATGCTGGCGGGCGGCGGGCGCTGGGCGGTGCTGGGCGGGCGGGGCGCGTCGCCGTGCTCGTCGGACTCGCGCGAGTCGGAGCCGCGCGCGCGCCGCGGCCGCGCCGCCGGTGCGTGCGCTACACGGACAGATTCGGTTAACTCGGTAGTGGAGGAGGGCGTGGCACACCCTTCGCGAATTTGTAAGGGGCGTGGCACATTTCGGTGGTGCGGAAAGGAGCGCCGAGATTTAGATTCAATTTTATTGATTATGCCTGGCGAACATTATAGTACATTATGCACCAAGGGCGAAAAGTATGACTTTTCCGCCCGCGGAGTGTTGTCGCCCGAGCCGTAGGCGAGG
>DWDT01003881.1:0-11824 GCA_018245595.1 Microceris scylla | reverse complement strand
ATAGAGAACTTCGTCTCTTTTGTTAGACAGGATCTTTTATTAGAAAGGCTGGTGGATCGTGATATTAGCTTTTTACCGATATAAAAAAAGATAGAGGTTCTTAATTCGCTTGGCTTCTTTTTGTGGTGTACACGCTATCCGATACTTGAATGTATGTATGTATGTGTTAATTAATTTTTTAGACGAATCCAAGGGTGGTCTTCATATACATGAAATTGGCAAACAAAAACCTATCTCTTTTCATTTGTAATTGAGGAGAGATAGGTTTTCTAATAAAATTAATTTTAATATGAATATAGGAATTAATTTTAATACGAACATAGGGATCGTAAACTCTTTAATTGCATGTTTATGTAATGTAATATACGAGTACCAATACAAAACATATGGTAACGGTAACCTTGACATGTCTTTTCTTTTATAACAAACGGTATCTTCCTATACATTCTAGCCGTCGGCATTTTCTCTCGGCGACCTGTGCTTGCCTCCGATGGCGAACGTCCTAAAGGTGTTTCTGGAGAATGGCCAGACTAAGTCGTTTAAATACGACACAACGACTACCGTGGCGGACGTGGTCAGCAGTCTCAAGGACAAGCTGTGCATTACCGCGGAGGAGCACTTCAGTCTAGTGGTGGAGCACGTGAAGAGTTTGAAGCGGAATAAACTGACGCTGTTAGACCCCAAGGAGTCTTTGGCAAGAGTGAGTAGGATTTCGTCTTGTTGAGAATTGAGTTTACCGTAAAGGATAACCTCTTAATTCGAAAGGGGTTTTTGAAAGGTCTACAAAAAGGAGAAGAATTTATTAACTAATCGTAACCTGAGAATACTAGGATTTGATATATTCAATGTGTATGGTTAACGAGAGTAAAAAGTGGAGTGAGTCGGCGTAGTGACGTGCGCTGGAACGTTCCAGATCGCGGCGCGGCCGGGCGCGCACAAGCTGCGCTGCCTGTACCGCGCCGTGTTCGTGCCCGCGTCGGCGGCGGCGCTGGCGCAGCGCGACCTGGCCGCGCTCGACTACCTCTACATGCAGTGCTGCAACGACGTGGCGCAGGAGCGCTTCGCGCCCGAGCTGCAGGCCGACGTGGCGCTGCGCCTCGCCGCGCTGCACATCCACCAGCACGCGCTCGCCAACAACATCTCGCCCGCCAAGCTCACCATTAAGACTGTCGAGTTAGTTTTGCCTTTCAATTGTTTATCGTCTAATTTCGTTTTTATCTGTGTCCTATTAAATTTTATATTTCATCAGATTCATCAATACATTGTGCTAATCAGTATACTTTTATTTCCATAATCTATTTGTGTAGTACATTTTTATTAAATACGAAGTTCGAAGTACATATATATTAACCGTACAAAACTTTCTGTTAACAAAAGTACAAATCACTATGTTTTGATACATAGAAAATAACGCCATCTACCAACGACTTGATAAACTATTTTCATAATATTATATGCAGATGTTTAATCAGTACTGCTTTCAGAAGAGAGTTCGGCTTGGAGCGTTTCGTGCCGAGCTCGCTGCTGGACACCATGAAGCGCAAGCACCTGCGCCGCCTGCTGCTGCACTTCCTGCGGCTCAACGGCGCCATGACCGGCGGGCAGAAACAGCTCACCCAGCTACAAGTACCGTAGTATACTCTATCATTTAATTTTCTAATAACTCGAATTTCCATCGAATTTCACTTGTATGACAGTCTAATTATTTTTCTGTTAAACACTTCGTAAGACGGTAAGACGTAGACTGATAAGAATAAAATCATATTGAACTATATTCAAAATTCGTATTTTGCATCTTATTACTGTTTATTTGGGAGCGTTAAAAAAAGAACAGACGCGCTACTTTTTTCTGCTGAAACCAATCGTAAGATTGTACATTCTTCTTCAGGCGAAACTCCATTACCTGGACATAGTAGCGGGTCTGCCCAGCTATGGAGCCAAGTGTTTCAGCAGCACTCGACCAGAGCGAGTACTGCTGGTGTCGCCGCGTTTCGGACTCAGTCAGATCGTCGGTAGAAGTAATTCCGTTGTGAGTATTTTAATGGCATTTATATACATATTTGTCGACCAATTTATGAACGAGTTGGATTATCCCGAAGAACATTTGTATGCTAAGCCAATACACACTAATCATGTACATATATATATGTAAATAGTCACTTAATAGGACTCCTTGTACGTATTTCGCAGCCGCAACCCATAGCGAGCATAGAGGAGATCGAGGGCATCCGCGTGAAGCGGTGCGGCGGCGGGGCGGCGGGGGGCGGCGCGGCGGGGGGCGGCGCCGACGTGGCGCTGTTCGTGCGGCGCGAGCGCGTGCTGGCGCTGCTCATGGACGAGCGCGACGCCGCTGAGATGCCGCTCGTCATCGCCGGGTCTGCCTCGCGCTGCTTACTGCTTTTCATTCTGTCAGGGGAGGAGGGGGGGGCTTCACCTACACCGGCTCGCAGAGCAGCCGGCGGCATTTTCAGTTTTAATCATATAGATCTTCATTAACATATACATCTTCGGGTCTATGTACGCGACCGGTTTTGGTAGAATGGTTCTGACAGAGCCTCTTGGAGTCAACCGAGACGTCCCGTAGACCCCGCAGGCTAGACTAGTAGGAAAATAGCTGATGGACTGCTTGAACTTCTTGTACAACGATAATATAATATTATTCATATGCTTTTCAGATATTACAAACTCGCTACCGGTCAAGAGCTGAACGTTGAACAGGAACGAGAACCGATCACAGAAGATATCGGTGAGTGAAATATCCCAAAAATTACTCGCGAATTAAGTTTAAAATATATCCCTTATATTTTTAAAATAAAAGCAAGGAATAAAAATCATTGTAATTGGAAATTCAAATGTTTGTAATGTAATTTTTGTTATTTTCTTTTGTACCTGCCGTTTATTCATTACATGGACTTTCAATAGCCGAATTCAGCAACTTATAATTGCATAAATATGCTTGGCACCTTACACACAATATTAATTAAAACATTTATTTACAATAACTTTCGTCAAGTATTATTTAACGAGGCTCGTAAAACGAGTAGCAAGTTGTAGAATGTCTATAATGATGGAAAAAATAATATTAATAAATAAAAATAATAAGACATTCCATATCGCAAATAAATATGTAAAACCTTTTCAGCTCCGCCCTATCTATCTCAGCACAACGTGGTACCGTCGAAATGGAGTTATTTACATTATGACGACCCATTGGTGATCACGAAGAAACACTTCGCAATCTTCAGCATGCCTCCTCCGTACCATTCCACGCCCGATCAATCCAAGTCCAACTTGGATACGAATATGAACTCTTCCATCGCCAACCGGAACCACAGCAACAACTCGAGTCCGTTAATAGGTTATGAATCCAAACCAGGGCTCCTCGGTCATGATTTACATTTCGAGAAATGTAAGCGCAACGAAGATTTCCGGCTGTTCGATCCGAACGACGCTTGTTATTTAGACGATGGTATGGGCTTTGATCTTCAAAGCGTATTATCCATGGAGCTTCTAGAAAACGCTACAAATAATCCGAGACTCGTCGAAGCTAAAAACGAAGAAGTATTAAGGAGAGTCGCCGAGATGCAAAAATTAGTCGAGAACTCTGAACAGTACTTGACTGAAAATTGTGATGCGTATGTTGATAACGGCTATAATTGTATGTTAAGAGATGAGCTAGTGGGTAAAGAGACCTCCGTGGATCAGTTAGAGAGTGACACGGAATCTAATAACAGCAGGATGTCAGCAGCTGATGACGCTCCTGGCATATTAAAACACAGTGATTCCTTGTTATTACTTACGGAAACTATAAATCAAGGATTAAATGGGCTAAGTACAGCTGAGACTGATAAAGAAGGTGACTTAACGAGAAGGCAGTCTCAAGGGCTCAGCGCAATACTCAACAACTGCGGTCTGACGGATGCATTACTTGCTCTTAATAATGATGCGTGCCAATCCGAAAGCGATAATGATTCATCATATACACCCACCAGCAGTCCAGTCCACAGGTATCAAAATAAAGCAGCTACTAAAGCAGTCAGAACTAGTTTCGGTTTACACAGCCCTGATGCAGTACCAGAAAAGGAGCCTAATTTAAAGGAATATTTGAAACAACTTAGGGAGAAAAGCACTAGAGAGGAGCCAGCTAGTGAATATCCTTTTTATTACGAAGAAAGTATGGTAGACAATGATGCCGAGCTTATAGATTTAACTTTAATACCTCCTCCACAAACCCCTGACGAATTAGACTGTGCAACGCAAGTGCCTCAAATTTTACCAATTGTGCCACCATCATTTGCTGACGATAAGGACAGTTCTCAAAATGCTCCAAAGAGTAGTGAGTTAGAAGAATTTATAGCTAACGTGACTATACAACCTCCTACCGTTAAAGTCACACCAGCAATAGAGCTTACGTCTGAAGAGATTATGTCATATATCATTCCACCCCCACCGGGATCGAACGCATCCACTTTAGATAGGGATCAAATTAATAGCATTCAGGAACCAAAAAATGAGCAACATTTTAAAGACACAAAAACTAGTAATGGTGATGTTGTTAGAGGAACGCTTAGTGTGAGCGAAATAAGAAACATGTTCGCTGCAAAGAGCTTAAGTGATGCAAGAAATAGTCTTCTTCTGAAAGACAAAACCAAGTGTCAGGCTCCATCTAAATCTGATTCACCGAAGGGTAAAAGAAAAAGCATAACAGCAGAAAAACAATCGAACGGCAACGCACACGTCATAGAGTATCCAACAGTGGAAAGAAAAGGTATGTTTTCTTGTTGTAGCAAAGATAAAAATAAAGCTGACGATAGTAGCGAAGAAGCAGAAAAAGTAGAAACTCAAATGGAAACATCTGACTCCATGCCCGATGTTTGCGAAATCCGACCTCCCCCTAGAAGAAAAAGTCAAGAGATCAAGAAACCACCTGAAAGACCTCCGAAAACACCCCCCACCCCTGCGCCGAGACCCAGATCGAACTCTTTCACGTGTTTAAATAACGAGTTAAGTGTGGTAGAAATACCGTCGAATCACTTCAGCACTCTAAACAATAGGAAGCTTAATTACAAGGTTGTTTGCGAAATGAATGAGCAATGCATGCAAAATCCACCCCAATTGCCACCGAGAATAGAAAACAGAGTCCTGTCACCGCCTCCTCCGATTTTACTTCCACCGAAAAAGCCTCCCCTACCACCAGTGCCGAGCGTTGAAGTTTTACGGATGAAAAATTCGCAGAAACTGTCGCCGGTACGCCATACTGAGCAACGATTGGCCAGCATCGGCTCGCCGCACTTCCAACGCAACTTGAATACATACAGAAATTTAGAAAACGAGAACAGATTGATCGATGACGAGTCGATAAAATCGGAGAACATTAGATCGACGCAGAATTACAGTTCGATGACGTTACAGAATCGTCATGTTCGATCGAATTCGGAAACAAAGAACACTATTTTGAAAAACAAGGAAATGTCGACCGCTCTATCCTTGTGCTCCCCACAAATGAACCGACGATTCAGCAATCGCCCTGATCTGTTGAACGGAGCTCCAGGTAGCGACCAAAGAGTCTTCAGCCCTCCTCTGTCTGAAAGAAAGGCGTTCAGTCCTAGTCCGAAAATGCAGAACCATGTACGGTTTAAAGAAGACGTAATGGACGACATTCCGACTCCTCCATCACCACCGACAGTAAAATTTCCAGATCTCCAAAGCAATAATGGACACGTGTCAATAGAGAATCTTTTGTGCAAAACCGAGGTTGCTGTGGATGGCCTGCTGCAGAGGTTACACCAAGTCGCTCAGAAGTGTGCCCACCAACACGCTCATGGTGGCGGGGAGGACATCGATGAAATCAAATTTCAGGTATTTATATTATTATTTTTGTAAATTGCTTGAATTTTGCCTTGAATTTTATGTATTGGCATCCGTGTCAGACAAAAAAGAAAACATTCCCTCAGCCCATGTCGGGATACCAGGATGTCGAAGGAGGCAATTAAACCCAGCGTCGGTAGATCGCGGTGTAGAGCATTCTACTTAGATACGGCTACATGCTCCAGCCGCTGACGGATAGCGGCAGCGTAGACTTAAACAGGCCACTGGTGATGATGATGATACTATTTATTAGATACACAAAAATAAATCTTGTGTATTCACTAGTAATCAAAAGAGCTCCTTTAAGCTGACATTATCGTGCAGCGCGCTCGCAGCGAGCTGACGTCGTGCGCCGTGTCGCTGGTGGGCGCGTCGCGCGCGCTGGTGGGCGCGCTGGGCGCCGCCGCCTCCAGCTCTGCGCCCGCCGCTCTAGCCGACTGTTTGACCCCCCTGCGGCGCTTGGCTGACTTAGCACAAGTACTGTACCATAATCTTTTCATTGTTAATATTTTACAAACTCTATTACCGCTGCTTTGCAACACACGTGAGGCAGGAGCACCTCCGCCGTTTTCGAAAATAAGCTGTGTTGATTTTTTGAAATTTATTTATGTAACCACATTAAAAGAAAACAAAGAAATATACACAAAGCGGTTGTACAAGTGGTTTCCTTCAATTTAATATAAATTTTCAAGGCACTCGGAAGACACACGTCTTCACCGCTGCAAACTAGAAATTTGGTGCTGCGAGTTCATGATGTCACGGCTGCTTTCAAGGAATTGGCGGGAGCTGAAATGGCACAGATTATTCACGAAAATAACGCTAAGCTCGCGCAGGGACAAGGACAAGAAACAAATTCCACCTTGGAGGGGCAACTGGCTCTACGAGCAGAATGCTTGGCGAATGTGTTGGCCACACTGCTTAGGAGCCTAAGAGTATTCTCACCTTAACGCTTACCATAAATAAGAAACGATCACGAATATAAAATTTTAATCGACAAAAATATATTACTCCATGGTACCGCTATAAACTGGTATTTAGATGTAAAAATAGTTTGATTTGATCATTTCCGTTACTAACATGAGACCAAATAAAATTAGGTATGTTTGTATAATTATTGTAGTTGGCAACACTTGTGTTAATTAAGTTGTAGTTTTGTAAATTTTAATATATGTTAACATTAATTGATTGTTGATTATTTTAAAGTAAGTTTATAATAGTTTGATTGTAGGGCAATTGGTGAGTTTTTACTCTGTGGAAAATTGGACATGAACTTAGGGCAAAATTGATATGTCATTTTAAACGATATTATTATATTGTAGGAATGTTCTCCAGTTACGTCATTATTCTGTAGGTCAAGTGTTACCATAGTTAATAATTAATTTTACCAATACATATCTATTTACACAATGTTATTGTATATTTTCTAACGTTTTAGGAATGTGTGATGGAATATAGGGTGCAAGAGTTCAAGATATTAAAACCATGTCTCTTCTGTTATATATGTACTAACCATATCTTAGATCATTTCAAAAATATGATATGAATAATGGTAATATATAAATATTAATGCAGTTTTTCAGACTTTTGTATAATGTTAGTGTATTGTGATTGTTTTGCGATTTTGCGTAATTTGAGTGTTGCTAGCTGTTAATGAAATTGTTTTCTGTGACGGTTGAATGTTGCCAGCGCCGTTCGCGATGCGCTGATATTTGAATATGAATATTGGTGCTATTTTGAGAGGAATTGTGTACATTGTTTATGTAACATACATAGCAGTTAATGTTACAAATTCGAGTGTATAATAATAATGCACCAGTGATTTGAATATCATAAAAATATTGGGATGCAACTGAGAAATAAACATTACATTTGTTTTATTATGTTGGTAGTTAAGCATTGAACATGTTGATGTTCAGTGCACTGCAGCCACTAAGCGAGGGACCTACATGGTTTTCACCAAATTCATTATTTTTACAAATTGTATAAATGGCAACACTCCGTCGCATATGAGACATTCTGCTTAGTCTGTAACATAACTCCGGTACATGTTATTACCTCGAAGTAATACAAATGTAAGTGCTTTGCAATACTGTCGTAATTTTTCAAAAACTGACAATTTATATAAATGGCTCTAATGTCAATATGACCTTTAATTTCGTGACTTGTTAATTCATTATAAATAAAATCTAGGCTTGCCGTAGCCATGTGTAATTCAGTAAATAGTATTTATTTTTTATTGCCACAAAGTTTAAATTTATTTATATATTTTATAATTTAAAATTGGTAATGACTATTTATTTTATTATTTCTGTGATTTCGGTGAAAGTTTGTAGAATTGTCTACATATCTATATATCATGATTTATTGACAATTTGCCCAATATAAAGTAAGACATAATGAAGATACAATTATTTTTGTATCTTCATTATTTCTTACTTTCTTTCTTAGTTTTACATTCCTGCCTACATCTGTAACAAAATCTTATCGTTCCATGGCAAATTTTCCAATAGTAATATCTATGAAGCAGAGAATAAATGGCATTGATTCTGTCGTCAATGATAAAGTACCGAAACATATATGTTAAAAATTACATGTCAAAGTACGAATCTAAAAACAATAAGACTCAACCTATCCTAACCGTCATTAATGTTTCAATGTATGTAATAGTTTTTCATAAATGTAATTAAAATATAAATGCACTAATTATTTGGGCATTGTAAAATTTGATAAAGCATTTTATTACGAAATTAGGTTCAAGGTAAAAATGGTAGAAAACGCCATTTATTAGCGAGTCTGCTATACTGTATTATGCAACGATAAGTACAGATGTCAATAAAGCACTTATTACCTTTACACGTTAATTCAAAGCGTTAAACTATCCACGTTGTCTGAACATGTCAATCTACGTAATTTTTCATCGAAACAACAGAGATATATTTTATTCAATACACAACTCATTTCTGTGATTTTAAATGAATGTTGCATCCCTATGCCGGAAATAAATGTTTTCAATGCAATAACACGACAAAATTTCTCTGGGTGCCTTCTAAAAAGATTTTCATTACCAAGTTGATTTATCATTTTAAGCGTTATTACAGCCTAAGCATCTTTCAGGATATTTGTTGTTACTGTCCTGGTTCTATATAAATGCACCAGATGCCTAACTTACACCTGAAAAGTACAATTTTTGTTATTACGTCTCTAACATTAATCTCTCATACCAGTACACAGCCAAAGAAAAAATATTGTTTTTTTTTTTCTTCTACAATTTTTTTTATTTTTATTTTTATAACAGCGCGTTTCATTCCTTCGTTTATAGCTTAATATTATATGTATAAATCGAATATAATTCTGAATATTATAATAACATAAAATAATCACATTTATTCAACGATATGAAAATTAATACTTTTATCGGTAAACAATATTTTAGTGTTGGACTAATACATACTCGATAGATGTGAAGATGATTTTTCATTTGTTTAATTATGTTTTATTCGAGTCTACGAAAAAAAACGCTTAACATATTAACTAAGCAATGTAATACTTTATCGTAATAGTCATTTTTTTTATTCTGTAATATGTACATGAATCATAGGAATAACAGTTTCAGGGCAATTTAACAACTATGTATTTTATCTTGAAAACTACGTCATTTTTAAAACAATTCATAACGCTTGTGTTTGATTTCAAATGGTGTGGAAAAAAAATAGAATGACACACCATTTGTCTAAAATAAAAGGTTACGAACTGTAACTAACCTCAATTATAAATATCGATACATTTAAAATTAAATATTAAAACACTAATCATATGATATAGACAATAAAATAGGCATCTGTCATAGACAATATCTGTCATAGACAATAACGTTGTCATCTGTCATAGCTACATAACGTTCCATTAGAACATAAATCGAGTATGTATAGTTCGAAGTTATAATTTATAATACACGTGTATAAACAAATTAACTGCCTGGTTAAATCGTTAATATACAAGGTAATATTGTATCACACCAACTTATTTATTGTTTTCAATATCATAATGCGATGCATTTGATGTAATAAATGACTTACAATTATTTTGTCTTTTATTTCTGTATTACCCATTTTACCCAAGAAGCTGTGCTCTGTGACACCTATCCTGAATGCTTAGAGTGGGGATCGTTGGCAAACCCCTGAGGAGACCTCTATCCTCTATGGACTCAGACAGGCTGATGATGGTGATGATGATGACCCATATTTTTCTTCATTCTTTATTGTAAAACTGTAGTGAAACTAAGTTCAATGCCTTGTATTAGTATTTAGTCCAATAACAGTTGTTATTAAATAGTTTCAGTATTGACAAATCCCATATTCACGCATTATATAGTGTAGTTTAGGTTATGTATATATACATATCTCCACCACCCATCCATCTTTCCACCCACGTAGATACGAACTAACGATGTGTCTTTCGTTATTTACTAACAAAATAGCTAAACGCATCTGGACGTCATAACTGGTCGGCGTGGCCGTGTTTTCACACGATCCCTTACAACCGGTTGCACGCGCAAATAGAAAAATAATAGCAGTGGCCAGCCACCCTCCACGCGGCCCTGGCTCTGGGTTCCTTAGCTATGACCATCACGTAGTATATCTTTAATAATTTTATCTGTGTGCATGAATCGAAATCAAGTTACCGTTGGTGTTACTGTAATAATTAAATGCATGCTTCGATGGTTCGGACATGTTGAAAGAATGCCTGATGAAATAATGAAGCAGATATCTAATGCAAATGCGGTCGTAGGTGCCCATAGTGATCAAGGTTCACCTATATTGACTAAGCAGGACAAGTTCTGATTAATGGGGGAGTTAGAAGTTTCCGAAAACCGCGTGCATGTATGAAGAGAGTGCTGAATGTAGCAGAAGCACGGTAGGTCTGCAATGATCTACCCAATAAGAGACCTGGCGTTTAGATATGTATGTAATTGAAACAAAATAATCATCAGACCGTACAATGGCTCGGAGGTAAATATGCTCGTACATTTCATAAACCATAAAGTCGTATGTTCACATTTTATTTGAAAATTAACCTCACTGCTCCATTGGTCTAGTGGTTGCAAGCGCGACGGCAAATAGATATGTACTGGGTTCCATTCCCGGGTCGGACACTATGAAGTACCTTTAATTTACAGTTCTTAGTATAAATTTCTAGTAATAGCTTAGAATCTCGATATATGCCCGATGCATTTCAATAGAGTTACCTCCTGTCCATGGTGGGACATACCATCACAGATCAAACATAGGAGTGTACTACACTTATCTGCCAACTAATCGGGGATACAGTCGTGATGTTATAAAACAGAGTGTTAGATAACTGAATAAGATATTTGCGGGATGATGGTGAAGGAACCCTAACTAACTAGTTACGTCCGCGATAGTGGACACACGGCGATCGATGCAGCGAGATGAGCAAAAATAGTGCATTTATAAAGCTCGATGCGTATTCCAAGCGATAAGATAATACGTACTGCGATCTAAGTTAATTGAATAAAAATTAACACGCTCTTCTTTGAAACGAATATAGTCAAACTGTTATAGGTATTTCTGAACAGCATACTAGAGGTAGTAGTACCTAATAAAAACTAGGAGGTATTTCTGCATAATATATGTCGATTGCACCTGTTACTTATTATTATAATTTTTTTTATAACCTGCACTCTTCCAGGACTTAAATTCTTATCGACATTGGCTTTTTTATCGTGCCGTGCCATGAAATTTCTAAGACGCAGATTTTTTCACGATGTTTTTCTTCTCTGTTACAAGTTACATGTTATTTCATTTTTAAACACCCTTTCACTGTAAAGAAAGAGGTCGGAGATTGGTAATAAGCCATCAAATTATATATTGTAAAATTGATATTAGTAATTGATGTTATAAATGTATTTTTAAAATGTTATAGTGTAGTAAATGAG